>JAASLG010000461.1:0-24843 GCA_013365235.1 Cercospora sesami | reverse complement strand
GAAAACCTCACCAGCAGGACAAGACAAGTCACTATCTCAAAAATTCAAGCCCAACACGCCCCTCGACCAAGTCATCTTCAAGCGACCAAACCGCAACCAGCCGAAGGTCCAAAAATGGCACAACCACCAGTTTCCGATAAGGCAGCAGAAAAACACGCTGCACCACTTCTTCCCCAGCAGCAGCCTCTACAGCAGCAAGAACCCTACTTCCAAGTCTACAGCCGCTGGGATCGCGTTCCCATCGAACTTTACACGCGAACTCCACGTCAAATTCTCGCTGCAATTGCTATCGGCGTTATCTTCGCTGTTACTGGGATTTATTTCGTGGCGACGACGTTGCGGAGATGGGATTCGGCGGAGAAAAGGAGTGAGTAAGGGCATGCACAGGATGTGAGGTGTTGATTATGGGTGCCGTAAAGCAGGAGAGAGGCGTTGATTGACTCAAGAGATAGAAGCGTCGTTTCACACTCACTTGGGCGAAAGACATAGAGTCAAGGACTTTCAGAGCCCGATCAATCGAGAAGATTGTCCTGCGCTGTCCATAGATCATGTATTGAGAGAAAGAAAGATAAATTTGTACGTCGAACATCGCAACAGTTTTGATTTCCAGAATAACTTACAATTCAACACGTTCAACAACGACGTCCTATAATGTACAGAACGTCGGATAGTTTCCGGCGCATTTTCCCACGGATCATGGGCCACAATCTACAATTACGGCAACATGGCTTACACATACACATCCTCGCGCGCGCGAGGGACCGGTGATTCCTGAATGGACGGTGTCGCCAGCATCTTAAGAGCAACTTCCTTCTGGTAGATGTGTACCGTAAAAAAACGTTTTGATCCGCGACGAGTACTCTCCCATTTCTTGCAGAGATCTTTGTACAGTGATGAAATCCGTCAGAGACCCGTCCAGATGAAGTGTGCCCAAAGTCGTCGGCTGGAGGTCCACAGGCGTTGGTGTCTCCAACAGCTCACTGCTGAGCTACCGCGCCTCTTCGCTAGGCTCAGAAGCAGAGAATGTCTCGCGTTTTTGGGAAAAGCGGCTGGCGTCTTGCGATCACTAGTCGCATCTCTGGTGATTCGTCGAGGCTCGTTTTGGACCGTAGCCAACCCCGTGGGCTATGGAGCTCCTCCCTCTGCAGGAAAAGGCCTGCCTTTCTCGCGATCGATAAGGTGATTGTGAACCACTACATCAGGTCCATGCTCGCCGACCGCTTCCATCATTTGCTCGTTATACTCTCAGGTGCCTCGATCGTGTCTGGGCTCTGTGTTCCTAGGAATCGCGCTGAAGCCCTTCTGATTGAACACCTCACGTGTGATGGTCCGTTGATCGAAACGCTCTTCGCCATATTGAGGGATGAGACGGCGACCGATGATCTTGTTCTCGAGGCGTCGTGCAGGTCTCGCATTTTCAGCGAAGTCCTCGGTGTTTGATCGCATTGCGATGAGAATACGGTTGACAGCTGGACTGGTTGTTTGGAGGCCGTAGGTCAGACAGTCTTCAACTTCCTGGGATGGCGGTCAATTTTATCGGATCCTGGCAAAGTCAGGTGTCCATCCTCTAGAACTTGATGGAGAGTCTTGCGGCCCCATGTGTAGTCTGCAGAACCAGCACGACGATCCACTGGTGCAATGGGTATCGCCCAGTATAATTCGTTCTCGACCAATGGTTCCAGGACCGTCTGTCGTGCTTTGAATTTGTTGCGTTTGTTCCTATTCGTGCCGTTATGCACCGGCATGACAGTGACCAAATCTGACAGCTGCACGTCTTGAGGCCAGTCCCTTTTTGGAACGGCAGTCTTATTCATCCTCTCTCAATCACGACGAGTGATGCGGTCGTCCGAGATAGCGGCCGTACTCCCGTCGTCTTTCGTGTTCTTAGAGAGGCTGACATCACCAAACTGCCCTGTCTCATACTGATTCGTCGTATTCTGCACAGCACGCTTCGTTTTAGCTCCTGTCTCCGCGCTCAGCACTGTCTTCTGCACGCGACGCTTTGCTGTCCGTTGTGACATTTGCGCGGTCTCATCATGGGCGGTGCTTAATCCGTCATCGTAATGGCATAGTGTCGTGAGGGAACGGCATCGATCACAGGGTGTCTCGTGGTCGCAAAGCTGACAGTCCGCTGAGTGAGTTCTGTGATAATCGAAGCCGTCGCGGGTGAAGCTCCGGTTGCAATCCAAGCATGCCACCATGTCAAGTTCGTTTCGCTGCAGCGAGCCCGGAGCTAGCAGATATCGACCAGGAAGATCGAGTGGAACTGCCTTGGTCGGGGACAGTCTTGATGGAATGGAAGCTGTGACTCTGCTGGCACGGTCTCAGTCCTTGAACGGCAGAACGAGCAGGCCAGTGGGCGTTTTGATTCTCGTGTGCTCTATCATGCCCTGGGCATGCTGGTTAAAGTGGCCCCATCTATCATTCGTGTACTGTTTCTTTGTTTGACCAATCCACTGAGTACAACCAGTTGCCGCACAGCAGCTAGAGCGCCTGCGCTCATGTAAGTCCTGACATGCATCACAGGCACAAGTAGTTTCCTTCTTCGGCTCGCATGTGGCATCATGGAGGGCTCGAGCGAGCTCATCTGCTTCCAATTTCAACACGTGGCCATCGTAGAGTGCTGGATTGCCCATTCGATGCTTGAGGCACTTCTGCACTAAGCACCGAATGGCCATGGTCAATCTAGTCGGCAGTGATGTGCCCAGGGACTGGATTGCATTGTTTAGAAGGCCATGACGCAGATAAACGATCTGAGTGTCAGAACTTTCCCGCAGCTGTACTGCATATGCTGCATAAGAGTCGTAACATGCGCTGGTGGGATTCTCTCGGACGGAAGGGTACTTGTACGTCGTGTTGCGGTAGTCGTAGATTGTGGCGATGATCCGTGGGAAGACGCCATGTGCGGCGTCGGGCTTCAGTCCAGAGTAACCATCTCTGACCAATTTCTCCAAGTCCTTGTCTGTCTCGATCCCTCCCGAGCTTTGTGCATCGGCTTCCAGAGACACGGTTGATCGTCTGTGGAACGCGGTACGCAAGGGTTTGGCCACCTTTTCTTTCAGAGTTCTTGCAGCCTGAGGTAAGAGTCCACGATTTGTTTGCAAGTCTGACACATTCTTGTCCAGCAGTTGGAAAGCGCCTTCAAGGTTGTATTCTTCCTCTGAGAGGACCACGAACAGCTGCGTGAACAACCTGCCTGACCCAATGGACACCGCTGCGTCCTCGAGGAGGTGGTTGCGGAGCATCTGGCTCAAGTGCTATTGTAGCACCGTCCGATCGTCTTGTCGGTGCTTGTCGTTTGGCTCAGCTGGTGTGTGCGTTTTTGTGGTGATATGAGACTGTCCGATCGTCTTGTCGGTACTTGTCGCTTGATTCAGCGTTTGTGTGTGTGATAACTATTGTCGAGTGCTTGGAATACCGCATCTTACGAATCTTCATCTAACACAGATTGTTGGCTCGCCACTGTATCTCGTGGCAGATGATCAGACAGCATGCACCCCGAGGGCTTTTGCGTCGATGTCGGATCTTCTTGTCGGTGCTCGTTAAAGCTGGACCAGGGCTGCGTGCTACCATCTGCGAAGACGGGAAAGGCAATGGTGGCGACATGAGAGCGGGCTCGGTGCCAAATTGGAAGCTGCTGCCGAGAAAAGGATTGCCGCGCAAATGAACTTGAGCTGCAGACTCGTGGTCGAGCTCCAGTTTTCGCTTCCTATAGTCGTGCTCTGCTGGACCGACATAGTCGTGCTTTGCTGGACCGATGGCTATGGTGGTCAGAGGGGTTGCTGGTCGTCATCCGGCCGTCTGGCATAGCTGGAGTGTCGGCAAACGGCATCTCCTGGGACTGAGAGTCTTGTGCAACCTGATATGGGCCAAATGCGAGCCCATTGGCATGAAATTCTGGAGACCAGTCTTGCCGGTACGTGCGAGAGGCCCACGTGGGACGAAAGTCGTCCTCATCTCCGTACATCTCGTGACGTGGACGCGGCTTCCGCGACTGATCCAGGCTGGAAAGAAGTTTCGATCAGCTTGTGTGTGATGCAAATAGGTGCGTCTTTCGACAGCGGCGGCAGCTAGTCGATTGAATGAAGATCTGGGTTGTGAATGAAAGAGAGGAACGGCTCGCGTTGTTGTGATTCGGGACATGGCAGTCGCAAATCACGCACAAGGAAAGCCTTCAGAAAAGGAGGGGGAGGGGGGTCGCACTGTTGGCATGCGTACCTTCTTGACATCGTTCCCCCTACTCTCGTAATTTGTCTCTCCACGCTTGAGGTGCTCGAGCGCCAGTTGCCGTGCATTGTGACAAAGAAAGTCATTCAGAGTTGTATTTGCTCGCACTTCAGCAACATTTATGGACAACTCACAGCCTGATGTGAGCGAAGTGAGCGATGTCGTTGCATGGCATCATTTGACTTCAATTCGATCCGCCTCGCGATTGACACTAGTGATGACACCCGCTCATTCTCACTCTCAACTCTCGATTATTCAGGTCGTGCAACCCGTAAGCTTTAGCCTTGCGCATTGCCTTTCGCCTGGTCTTAATTACGTCATCGAGCATTGCATACACTTGTTGTAGGTGAACTTTCATGCCCGGGACTGCCTTCTTCCTGTATCTGTTCCAGTTCCGCATACTCTGTGACAATCTCCTGTATGGCGGCAGGCATTGCGAGCTGTTCGGCACCAACGATCGTCTCGTTCAGAGCAGTCTCGATCGAAATCGTCCTAGATCACCTCAACAGTGAGTTTCGCCAGACAAGAGAGTCCACGTTCAGGTCTCAGCACTCAGTCAGTATTCACATGGCGATTCCCAGTTTGCCGCATTTCCCAGTATCTCCTCTTGTGACTTACCACCCCTCAGCTCACCCAACCCCCTCCAATAACGAAAAGCAAGCAGCTGACCTGACGTCTCAGGACATGATGCAAATACTACGAGTACTGGTCCGATCGACCGTTTTCCCCACACGCAAGTCAATACCCTTCCCCATGGTACAAGAAACTTACATTCAACGCGTCCAACGGCATTCCACGATATCAGGACGTCAGGCTGCCTATCGTTTCACATCCGTGGAAGCGGAAAAGCGGAAAGACGAAACAGAAATAAAGCCTGCAGGTAAGCATCATAACAGGAGTTCAGTACAACCACGGTACGGACCTGCGGAAAACAACCATGAGCACAGATGGGGTGGTTGGTCGTTATGACGAACGTTGCGTTGCATGAGATGACCCGGCGAGCCGATGATGAACGAGTGCCATTGACGAGATTGGCTTGCTGGCGGCAGGGACATGTATGGCAGATGGTGGTGGAGATTAGCGAGCGTGGTGGCGAGCGGGCGTGGTTGCTTTCCTTTGCAGCCGTACCTGAATCGATGTGCGAGAGGGAGGGCACGAAGTTTGGTTCCCCGTGATACGCGTCCCGCGGCCCACTGAGGTCCGTACCTAATGTACTCCGCACGTATGTACGTATAGATACACACCTGCTGCATCAATGCGGAGGTCGTTGGGTGTGCTTTTTGTTTCATGCTCGAGATGGGAGCAATGCAATGTGGGAGGGTGATCGGCATTTGAGCAGTACCTCTTGCATTTGTCATCGCCTGAAGTTCTGCACTTTGTGTCTTGTGTAGCTCGTCAAGTGAAGGCGATGTTGTACGAACGTCGTCGGCGTCATTCCTGTGTGAGATCTGACTTTCGTACGAATTTGTTCTGCAAGTTCTGTTACATAGTGACAAACCTACCTGCATGTGTTCGCGAACAGGCGAGCATGCATATGCGACGCAAGTGCCAACTTTATTACCCTCTACAATGGATGCGGAGAAGAGCCCATCGTGCCTAGCGAGTGTCGTGCCGGGTTACTGGGACCACAAAGACGATGTTGGCGAGCATTGCTTGCCTGTATTCGGCAATGTGGCAAAGTTTGGCGATTGCGCCGCGTCGAGCGCGTTTGGCGACCGAGGCGCGATATCCGCCTTGATCGTTGTTCTGGGGAAGTAAACGTCCAGCAATGCACACAGACAGTACCGCTCGCAGCGGTAGCTGAATTGGTGAAAGGCCGGTGCGCTCGCAATGAGCCGGCGAATTGACAGTGGAAGTCTCGTTTGCGTGCGGTATGCTGGCCTGCTGCATATCGGCTCGTGACTTGAAGGACGATGTTCCACTGCGCTTGAGAAGCGGTGTAGGTGTAAGACATCCTGGATGACCGTTTTGATAGTTTGCCATTCGACTGATCGCGATACCTGGCTGATCACAACATTGTTAATTGAAGGTATGAGCGCGATGTGCCGCTATCACAACGACGATTGCCCCAACGTGTTCTGCGAGACGGAGCAATCAATACCTGGCCGCGCTTGTAGGTCACAGGACACTGACCGAGTTGCCGGTGGTGTCTGCGCTGGTAGTTGGGCAGCATGGGCTAGGAGACCGAACGCTCGCTAGCAGACAAGCAAGCGAGCACACCACAAACGGTGCACTTAAGATCCCGGCAACAGGTCACGAAGTGGTTTCTGACCGATCGCGGTCATGTTCCTCCGAGACACAGGCCTTAGCGGAAGCAGGAGTCCTTGTCTGCCACGCAGCAGACTAGCAGCCACTATGATCCAGATCGTGGACTAGTGATCAAGACACACACAATCGCAAATGAGTAGTGCCGTGCTCATTCACCTCGATGGTGCAATCTGGATAGGCACACACATGGCACAACCATCCCACGGCGTGGGCGAAAAAGGAAGAGCAGACAAACGTTGGTGCTTGCCGAACATGTCCGTAACAGGAAGGCGCGCAGTTCGCCTGTGGTGAAGGGTGCGCGGCGGGTGTCACCCCAGATGTTAGGAGACACAGAGCTGGAGAGGAACAGTAGCGCTTGGAGCTGGAAAGGTCATCCGGGCACCCTAAGCGCAGCCATCCTTTCCAGCGGCGCGTACCCAACGGTCGGCAGCAGTCCCCCGCGAGCGACTAGTCCAGCAAGCGGGTGCCGGGAGATGTGACAGATCACCGGGCAGCGGGCTGGGAGGCGGACGGGGGCAGAGCAGCGTAATTTCGGTTGACGATATCTTGACGGAGTCTTATCGCGACCCCACGAACGGCCGCAGGTGCGCAGCGGACATGTGTGAAGAGGTCGGAGAGCGTGCGACTTCGAAGGAGCCGAACAGGGAAGGTGCGGAGGTGGGCGCTGTGGGATGGTCGTTGGTGCTTCGGTGCTTCCTCCTCGAAAGGATTCCGTGGGAGGACGGGCAGACCGCGTGGCGCAACGCATTGGCTTGATCCTGTGCCAGATCGTCAACGCATGTGCTGCGACAGCCGGACGTGAGTGGACGAAAGCAGACGTCCTTTTTCCACGACGAACAACGCCAGAAACAGGGCATCTCGGGGACGGAGGACGTCTGCATTAGTCGCAGCAGGAGACGAGAATAAACGAGAAGCCGCGGGTGTGCGTGAAGCAGAAACCGACCGATCAATCCCACTGGGTCGGGAAACGACAGGCAACGAGTGCGCTGAATTGAGAAATTGCGATGTGTTGTGGTGAACCAGTCCGACTGTCAATCTCAAACGGAGACCGGAGGACTTCTGTTTCGTGGATTCTGTAATTATCCGTCGCCCACATCCCTCGAGAGGGCCTGGATCAAATGGAGCATTGCCGATCGTGGATGTGGAGGGAAATTCCCAGCCCGCGGCTTCGGGAGCTGACAAGACGCTAATTGTTCATGCGTGTAGACATCGAAGCCTGAGGCAGACTTGACACGCTGTGGCGCAGGCAGGCAGACATACCGATAATGAATGCGGAACGAGAGAGCTCGGAAACAACGAAGCACATGACCTTGATCTTGCACGCTGGCAAAGGAAGCACAATCTCCGAATCCTCAAACGGCCACATCATCATCGCAAACGTGGGTGTCGTGGCCCATCGCCACGGCTCCTCACACCCTCAGCCAGGTCATTACAGTTACCCGTGTGACACTAAGGGGATGCGAACGGCTTTCTGCAGCAATCAAACAACAACAGATCCAAAGAGGGTGCAGAAAGTGCTTCTGTAGGGCATGCTGTGGCGTACATGGCGCTGCTTCTTTCTGCAGGGAACCTCGTGGGGTGCGAGCGCGTTTCCCCGGCGGAGACCACGCATGCCATGTGATGTCGTATTCTTGGCACAAGAGGTCATCTGCTCAGAACAGCCTGTGGAAGTGCCGTGTCCGGCATGTCCTGGGTTCCAACTCGATGCCGTGATCGTGATGGAGGCGCGGAGCGTTCCTAATGGCGTAGCATTCCAGGTACACTCGTCACCCGCCTCCATTTTGAGACGTGTACGCAGAGGGGGCAGTCGTGTACAGGTTTCCCCAGACAAAAGCAGACCACACGGCACCGTACCCACGGTCCAGAACACGCGGATGCATAGCGACGTTTGTGCGGAATGAATGCGGTGCACTGCGCCGCTGTCGAGCGTGCGAGATCCCAACTCCCCTTCCCACGCCAAATCTGCTCCTTATCCTGATGGATGTGAGTTGACATCAGGCTGAGGTGCGCGAAGGATTCCTGCGCCTATCAGGACGTGGGAGCACAGGCGCAGAGCGGATGGGTGATGTTGTGATGCGTTGTCAGTCATCTGAACATTCTAAGCAGCCACGGTCGCGTCGCAAGCGCAGAACAGCATTGCGGCCGTTGCTCACTCGCCTCTTGGGGGCACTGTTGCGATGGGGGACGCGCTTCTTACTGGCCGTGCGCTCTACGAATACAATCGTGCCGTGGCTGTGCCTGGAAGTTGGTCACACGTAGGACCCGTTGCAAGACGTCTGATTTGACGGCATACGTCGAATCAAGCATAGAGACGGAGTGTGACATGCTCCCATCCTGCTCGTCGATCTCCCCAGCGGCAGTGGTCAGTAAGTTGTAGTATACGCAATGCTTCCCTGATCGTGGGATCTGGTCACGATCAGGCGGCTAGCAATATGCGAAACATATTGCTTTGATGCGCTGTCGGTGTTCTGTCGCGCGGAGGAGAGCAGCAAGGGAACCAATTGGTGCGTCGCGTGGAAAAGCAAGTAACGTGGTTCGCCCTATCGACACACCATGCAGATGGGCATGCTCGCTGTCCGACGGGTCATCCATCATCATCGCGTTGGACAGGAGACCAGTTCAATGCCATGCATTTTCATGCGCCGCGTGGGCGGGCGGAATTGTCGCCTCTCGATGGTAGTCTGGCGGCAAAAGGGCGGTGGTCTTACCAGAAGATGAGGACGTCGCTGGTGAAGCAGATGCGACCGGGTATGATATTGAAGGAGGCCTCGACACGAGAGCACGGTGCGCCACAGCGCGTTCTCAGTGCGGAAATCCGGCGGTTATTGACCAAGAATTGCGATTGCGCCTCACATCGGCCACGTGCCGCCGAGCAGAGGGCCGGCGTCTGCCAGGATGAGGATGCCCCGGCTCTCAGGGCCGCTGCAAAGGCTGACGCTTGCATGGCAGATGACTGCTTTTCGGCGAGAAGTGAAGAAGAGAGTTGCACGTTGCTTTTCCACGCCGCCCTGTCCGGCTGACAGTGCTCTGCTGCTGTCCGCCACTCGACAGGCGACCGGTCAATTTTAGCAGCCAGCGCATCGTATTCTCGTTGGTATGTAACAGTGGCACACATGCAACCGTCACGCTGCGGGCGAAAACAGAGCCTGACTGAGTCGTGCCGCGCCGCGCCCAGGGCACCTGAATATGATGAACGAGAGCGTGACGAGTGACCGCCTCTTCCGCCCGGCCTTGGGCACATGCGGCCCTGCCGAGGTGTTGTTCTAGTCCGCTCGTACGCGGCACCGGGGAGCACTACGCCGCGATGTTTTGCGCTGCGACTCCTGGCGCCAGGAGGCGTGACCAGCGACGTAAGGCATATCGCAGGAGGAGCAGGTATATCGGCAACGACTCGCACCGCCGTCGGGTCGCAAGCCTACTGCTGTAGGTGTGCGGAGGCGGCAGGAGACCAGATAGGCTTGATCAAGATGTGACACGCGGGAGAGTCGATCGGCGGCCAAACAGTAGCGGCTTGTCGGAAGGGAAGCAGAGTTTGTGGCTCTCTCGCTAGAGCCTGGGTCGAGTGGACGCGTACCGTGCGATGCCCCCCATGTCCCTGCACAGTGCTGCAGCCGTCCACCAGTCTTCCGGGCTGCGGGCGTGGACGGTGCTGCTGGCAGATGTAATATAGCACACAGCCTTGCACCTGCCTGCCGTGCCGACGCTCGCTCCACGACCATTGCTGCTCGACACCACCGCCTCTCCGCGCACCCACTGCGACTGTTGGACGGCCTGGCCTAACTTGCTGCGCACTGCCGGATCACCCTCTGCACCGACATCATCACCACTGCTGCGCGCAGCCACACTCGTCTGTTGTCGTCGCTCTGGCCCATGTACAATACCACACCGCAAGACCACCTGACGTACCCGACCGCCGTTTTCGGTCACTCTGCACCAACAACACATATCTCTGCCGCGCCCGCCCCTCCTCCCTCCCATAGCCTACGGCGATACGTTCGCACCTTCCACAATGCCTTTCAGGCCTGAACTCCCGCTACTGCGGGTCGAAGTGGCGGCCTTGCATACTATCGACACCACCAACGTCGAGGCCCTCTTTGGAATGCATTCTTTGTTTTCCAAGACATCGCATGTCATGCAGGACGGCAAACGCCTGGAGAACCTCTCGTGGCGACTGTGGAACAGAGAGACCTTCTGCTGCGCACCGCAGCCGCCCTCACGCCAGGCCTCTGTCGCGCTTCCCACACGCCGCTCTGCCCTTGCGAAATCGAAAGCCGCGACGGCTGGCGAAGTGCCGATGCCCGCATTGTCCTCCAGCCTCGATTCCGCTTCCTCCTCCGACGATGATCTAGAACTCTCGTCGCCCACGACGCCGCGAAACTACTCGGCACAGCCATCCGCGCCTCGCAACGGTACTCCGACCGAGAACGTGACAGGACGTGGCCGTGAGAAGCATCTTACGCCCATCGTCCTCGAAAAGATCGTCGTCGCTATCACCGAGACGAGTGCGCTCGAGCCCATCGACCTGCCCATTGCCACACCTGCGACCACCGCTCGCGAATCTCCGTCTACGGACGCTTCTCAGGTCCTCTCCACATTGGACCTTACATCTTCGCAAACCTCAAGAGGCACTGCACCTCACGCCTCCGAATCACAGGCGACTCTACCCGAGTCGTCTACCTCGACCATTGGAACCCAGGAGTCCAACGTGTCACCATCTTCCCAATCGTCACAAGAAAGCTCATCCACCGAAATGAGCACACACAGCATTGTGCGTGGCTTTGTGCCTGGCGGAGCGCCATCCTCGTACCGCTCGCAAACAAATCTCGCCTCTCAGCCAACACCGATCCTCAAGACATCTCCCACGTATCGACCACAGCCCAAGAAGAAGGTGCCCATGTTCCAGATCGGTACATCTTCTGGAGAAGACGAGGGCTCGTTCGAAAACCACATGCACGGGAGCCGCAGCACACTCTCTGACAACCTCAAAGCGCCTGGCAGCCAGAACAGCAACGGGAGTCAGAAACACGCATCCTTCAAGGAGGAAGTTTCGGTTGCCAAAGCCGCTCCACTCCGACACAGCGCCGTTTTCGAGTCGGACGACGAGGAAGAGGACGTATCCGAGAGCGCCATTGAAGACGACGACGATTCATCGGACTGGGAAGACTCAGATGACGCGAGCGGGCCATCATCTGTAAATGAGAAGGACCTGTTCCAGCGAGTCGATTCAAGACCCAACTTGACTTCACGTCGCTCCCTGCTGACCACTTTGATGCATGAGCCCGATCGAGCAAAGGCCCTGGCGAACGCTGCTTCAAGATCTACACCAGCAATTCGACGATCTCGAACAACAACGCCGAATGGACCTTCTGTTGCCACATCCCCAGAAATTGGCGCCCAATTTCCAATGCATGCCGGTCAAGATATTCCACGCTCGAAACCTATCATTATGACCACTTCCAACACACACCAACAGCTTGCTCTTTCGCCACGCACAACACGGAGAAACATGCTATCCACCGAACTTACGGAGTCTCTTCGAAAGAACCTACTGTGGGAGCGCCAGCATAAAAGCACTGGCAATCTGGCTGCGCTGAAGCGAAGACATACTTCTAACGATGTCAAGAACCTGAAGCAGCACCCAGAGCCTGGTCCGGTGCTTTCCCACCAGGGACCAAAGGGCAGATTCACCAATGATTACTTCCACGCTGGCCTTGGAGAATATCATGCCAAAGGCTGGTGATATTCGTACACACTTTGTTTTCATGTTTTCTTGCTGCGTTCTAGCGATTGTTTCATGGAGGATTTTGTTTTCTTTTGGGCACATAGCGAGGTGTCCTGGACATAGCTACTTCCTCACGGATGGAACACGGCGTTCAGAGGGTCTGGACCGAGAAGAGGGCTCGGGATTTCGAGATTCGGATGATACCAGCATCGGCATACTTTTACACATACTTGACGGCCGCGCATGCGAACACTTTGCTACGAAGCAGCCGGAAACTAGCATGCTTGAAGCACATTCATTGTGCTCGGCGTGAGTACGGCCTGTACATCATCAATGTAACATTACTGTTGTTGTCAAGGACCTTAGGTCTTCAAAAGCGATATTGCACGGGATCCATTACGCGGAGGAATCTTAGTTTGGGCAGCAGCGTCCTGTAGCACAGTCGATTCCACACGCATAATGACAAACTACTCCTGGGTCCAGCGAACTTGTGTCTCACCATTTCCTCTTACCGAGTTTTCATGTGTAAGTCTACCATACCACTTCCCCAATGTCAGATGGTCTTCTTCATCAGCAGTACACATGGACAGCATGTGCAGCTGGCAGGCAGCAGTCGGTCACGAGCAGCATGTGATGGACAGACCGCTATTCTGCAGCCTCTGAACACTAATCTGACTGTTCAACGCTTCACATATGCAGTCTGCATGCCTTGCATGAGAGCTCTTACCTCGCGCTCCCACCATAGGCCAGCATTGTCTTCTGACAGCACAAGAGATCTACGTACCGCACGCCCGCCGCGGTAGCGAGCCTCTCTGGCGTACGACTGTGCTGCAAACAGGTCCACAGCGAGCGGCCTGGCCGCCTCACGGAATCACCGCACATTCGCACTGCCTTTCTGGTTTGTTATTACTCACGCGCCTGTAACATCCGTCCAGCGGAACGCGTATAGTCATGCGACAGTGCCATCGCCCTTCTGGACAGCAACTCCACTCCTCGGCTCAATTCGAACCTCCCAACGAGTGCGCCATTTGAGTTCTGACGGCCAATTCCCCACCTGCGGCGAGAGGCCATAGGAAGAATTCGGAGCAGAGTGGAGCTGGCAGGAAGCAGATTGCGCACGTGAAAGAGGTGTCTCCTCCACAGCGGGAGCGCTAGAAGGTGAAGAAACTTGTTCGGCGCCATGCGCGATTTGGCAATTGGACTTCTAGACTTTGGCGAGCAAGTCGAAAAGCAGAAAAACACTGCCACCACTGGCGTGAGCGAATTTGACGCGTCGTCTCCTCTCCTCTCCTTGGACGCGCTTCTCTCGGTCTTTGCCTTGCAATTCGGCCTTTCTTCTTCTTCTGCTTCCGGCTTCCACCCGAACTACTCCATTCTGCGTATATCGCCGTCGCCGTCGCCGCCGCCGCTGCCAAGACCGAGCAGGTCACGCTCGAGGTAGCACGTCTCAGTCTCAGCTGAGAGCTCGGCATATGGACTGCTGGATGACACGTGCGGTACGAGCGAACGTGATGCGCGATGTGGCTTCATGACTGCCGCGGCAAAAACGGCAAGCATGAACAACAACAACACGCACCGCACAACACAGGAACCGAGATCAAGATTATGCCAGGCTACACACGATCCTCGCGCCTGACGAGGCGGCTAGGCCGAGCACCAACTGCGTCAAAGATGATGTTGTCGTTGTCCAACTCATCTTCGATCACACAAGCAAAACCTGCTGTCACGCGCGACAGTTGGATATGTGTATCGAAGTGTGCTCAGAAGGTGAGTACCCGCGCGCCAAAACACTCTGACGAAGGTCAAGTGAACACTACCGGAGCAGGCACATGTTGTCTTCGGCGGCCACCAAGTACGCGCTGACACAACCTCCTGCACCTAAACGGTAAGATTCGACTTCATCTTTCGATCTCTACAGTTGTTTCTTCCTTTTACTGCTGCGGCAGATCAGAAGCAAAATGCCAATCAAGAATTGGACCAGCTGTTACATGTCTCAGTGGAGAGTTGTTTCAAAACATATTTCGCCGAAGAGGATTTCGTCCTTGGTGAAGACATTAACACGACCTCACGCGATGTTTGAAAGAAGACAGATCTCGATTGTGGTCTGGTACCTGCTCAGTATGCATGTCCATAATGAACGTGATGAGTCCAACCAAGTATCCATCATACGACAGGTCGAATGACCATCAGGTGTACCCCATGGCAAGGTCGTGATCAAACCATGCACTCATATCCATGGCGACTCAAAATCGTTTGTCCGAGTCGTGCACACTGCATTACCGCCCAAAAGCCGTGCTGTCTGGTTGTCCGGCGCTTCGGGAGATGTGCAAGGCAAACTCTCCTGTCATGGAATAACCTCGTGGAAGGTCATATGGCGTGCCTGGAGTGCCCTCCTCGCGAAACACTGTTCAAGGACCAGGTTTCAAGATTCGGCATGCCGATGGAAATGCGACTCATGAAGTTTGTGGTCCGACGTTTCTTGAATACGATCTAGCCACCTTGATTATTTGCCGACCTGGGGTGTTGCAACACTGGTCGCAATATCCGACCTCATTATACGAAGTCATGGTCGGTGATGAGACGTGCTGGACTGGAGAGATCGAAATCATCCTCACACATCGGTCGTCTTCGAATCGCATTCTTCAGACTATGTGCGCGGATCACGCTCTATCACGGAGGCCTTCGTCGGCGACGATCACACACTGCCGTCACGGTCCGTGTTGGCGCAAGGCACCGCATCCACAGCCGAGTTCTCCTTCCGCACCCCTTCCACCGACGTTCAGGATATGTCTAGTATCACAATGCGCTCCTAATGGCCGCAGACCTCCGTATTCCTGCGCACATCCTGGAGGTTGGTCGTTCGAGACTTCAAGCGGTCGCGGTCCTGTTGTTCCGCATTCCTGCCCAACAAGCATCTCTCGCCATTGGAGATGACGAACCGCAGATGCCGACGTCCAGCTGACCTGTTTGCTCCCAGCGGCACTTCACCGTTGTATGAGCCGAACGAGCAACAAATATGCCGCTGCGGCCCTGCTTCCCCGCAATCCGCTGCATTTGCTGCAGGTTGGCAGATGACTTGCGGAAGGGAAGCAGAGTTTGAGCTTATACTTCTCCGCCCCATGGGCGTCCCCGTCATTTGGGAAACCGTTTGGCTTTGGCTGTTTAAGGCTGGCCTGTCGTTGCGCGACATGTGCCCGTCGGGACGGCTTATTCACGACTTGCTTCAGCCAAAACGCCTTGGAGCAAACAGTATTTGGCATGCGACGCAACGAATAGCACGAGGACGTCCACTTCCCGATCGTGCAGCGCCATACGAGCCTCCAACACCACGTTCGCAGAAAGCGGTGAGAGTGATGACTGTCCAACCACGGAATGAGCTGACTGTCTAGAACTTGCTTCAGGATCACTTGAGACCACGTTGATAACCTGATGTGCAATCGCAAACCAAAAAAAACAAGGAACAACCTGTCCGGCACAACATCTTGCACTGCGCTGCACATTGGCGAAACTCTCCAGAAATGGTTAATTACCCCATCCGTGCTTTGCCTTTTGTGTTGTTAGGAAGTAGTTGCGAGACGACGCGTATGAGATGAAAGTCAAAAGTCAACCACAGTTGCGCCGATAGGATGCGCCGATAGGACGAAGATGGCCTCATGTGAAGGTGTATCACGATCTGATGGCGGTACATCGCTACTAGGACGCATTGTTTTGCATCTCAACGCTTTCTATCTTGGGGCGCGTTTGGTAGGTCGGTGTGGCATGGAGCTCTTGCTTGTTGCTTGGAGCTGATGAGTCGATAATGCACCCCAGCTCACCCATCTGCACGGCCAGCAAATCACTTCGTGTGTAGCGATCTGATGTATCTTTTGTCAAGATTTTGCATGAGCTGATGACCTGGAAGCCAGTCAGTCGAGAGTCATCGAGAGTCATGACCTGTTTGTTTCCCGCCCGCCATCCTCGCGGCTAAAGAGACTCTGGTACTTCAGTCTACTACTTGCACCGCCACACCTCCCCTGCTCGTCTCGAGGACTCTTTCTGATCGAAAATGGCAAACCGGTCGGCCTCCGCTCCAACTTATCCTCAGGGTCTTCTTCTGCTTCTTCACGATTCATCTTCGGCCGAATGGGGAACCAACGGAAGGAAACGGCTTAAGTGGTACTTTCGACGACGTCACGCGTTCATTAGATCCTTGCGATGAACCCACAATTGGATCTTCAAGGGACTCTGGGGCACCAAGAAAGAAGAAGCACCACTGCCACTGGCGCGTCTGGATCGCCTTCTTCTTCGTTCCTACATGAACGCTCCAACGTAACAGGATTGGGAAGTATAGGCAGAACCGCGGCTCGGATGAGTTCTTGTTGGTCATTTGATGTCATGCGGAGTAGCCTATGATGGAGAACGCCAAACCAACCACGTCTATTTTCCTCGCTTAACCACCAACATCCAATGTTGTGATGACTTCACGCGTCTCTCCAGATTTTCCTTCCCCATATTTTTCTTCGCTATACGATGATGACGATCTTTTGGCGACTGATCGGCTACTGAAGGTGACTGCTGGTCGCTAGACAGTACCATACTTCGCAAGGCAGACAAAACTACGATAGTAGCACCGGCGATTTGGCCGCATCGTATCGCTCCCATGATCTCAATGTCACGCGGACAGGTTCAATGGCTTTTTTGCCATATCACAAGACATCGTAGGGCTGCGTCATAGGCGTGAAGAATGCAGCAGCAGCAACCGGCTAATGGACTTCTTCACCTTTGACTTTCCCTCTTCTTCGCGCCGACTCGCCTGCATTGTCCTAGATGAGACATCACATGGTCTTGTGAACGACTGACATGAGGAGGTAGTTTTCCGATCCTGGTCTTTGAGTAGCGAAGTTCAGGAATCGAAGACATCATCGAGATATCGCCAGAGGACGTACATATCCTATTCCCGTATGAAAAGCTTGTCTCCGGACACACCTCCCACGAGATCAAGATCTGTACTGCGTGGTAGTTCTTCGTCCGGTAAAATGGAAGGACGCTAACGAGGCTTCTCTTTCTTTCGATCATCATGTTGCGCAGCTGCAGGCGTCAGGTGTGCTGATCCTTCGTGTTTGATGAAACGCTCGCTTGGCAAAGACTTCACGTCGATGGAATATCTGTTCGTGAATAGGCTGAATGAGTTACCACTGAGCGTCAGGAGGACCACTCCACTTTTGACGGAGTCGATTCACATCATTCATAGACGATGCTGCGAATCGTCATCAAGGACGTGGTATTTACTTGAAGGGGAAAAGTGCCAGCTGACACAAGACAGCTAGCTATTCGAACTGCAACTCTGGACTTCTGTTTAGAGAACACAAATCCGAAGAACAAGTGGAGCCGACACTGCATCTCGCAACGGCAATTTTACTGAATTAGCTATATTGCCAGTTTTCTTGGCTGTGCTGTCTTTCTCAACATCGCCCTCTGCTGGTGCTGACTCTGAAGATCGGTAGGCTGGAATCAATCTCTGGATGAGTTCGAATCAGCATCGTGTCGTTGCTGCTGCCGGAGACATGAGTGTGGCAGGTTGATTCTGATAATCAGTAAGCTGAAATTCATGCCTGGACGACGACGGAGCGGCATCGTGCTCATTGCTGCTGCCGGAGATATAAGCATAGCCAGTTGACACTGATATTTATTAAAGCAGAATCAATGGCTGAGCGATGATGGAGCAGCATCGTGTTCGTGGCTGCTGCCGGAGAGATAAGCGCTACAGGTTGACTCTGGAGATCGGTAGGCTGGAATCAATGGTCTGGAGTAGCTCGGAGCAGCATCGTGTTCGTCGCTGCAGCTGGAGACATCAAAACAGCCAAGGAAAGAATGGCGAACTACTTTCAAAATGGATGAAATGAATGATTTCTAACACGTCTCAATTCTCATCTCTCAACGTAACTCTGCATCAAAATCTCTGTAGCAGTACCATGCTTCTGCGCATTCCTGTGCCCTGTAATCGTCTTCCTCGCAGAAATGCATCAAACCCGAACGCTAGCAAAAGCATCTTGAACTCCTAAAATGCTCAATAAACCAGACACCAGCAATGTCTTCTTCAGTAACTCCAATACCCAGCAAACACCCGCGTTGCAACCTTTCCATCATCAAAATGCATCAGATCCTACCCATAACCAGAAGCAATAGCAGAACCCGTTGTGAAAACCCTCCAATGCCCATTAAACAGAAAAGCAAGTAAACAGAAACCCATCGAATCAGTGGTGCTCAAAGCGACCTCCGATAAAGACTGGGACTGTGAGATGTATGCCAGGGGGCTTCATCTAATCGGTGGTGCTCAGAGCGACCTCCGCGAGAAAAACCTCCAACGCCCCAAAGAAAACATAAAAGCAAGTGAACAGAAAAACCGGTCGTCTCAGTGGTGCTCAAAGCGACCTCCAATCTCAACGGGAATTGTTCGAATTGTGCCATTGAGACTTCATCTAATCGGTGGTGCTGACAGCGACCTCCGAGAGAGATGAAGTTTGGCTTTTTTTGTGGATCTTGTTATGATTTTTTTCTCCTTTTTGGAGTCGTTCTTCTTGAATTTGTGCGCAGGAGGTACATATCGCCGTGTCTCTGATGATCCAATGGGAAGCTATTGTGCCTCTTGGCCAGGCTGAGTAACAGCGAGCTTCTTGCATTTGCGGAGAGCCTGGAGAGGTAGGCGGTGTCTTGCCATTGCTTTAGCTGAAGGTAGTGCAAGCTCAGACAATTGCGCTTAGCACGTTGCTGGGCCATGGCTCACCCTGTGAGCTAAGAAGCTGCTGTTTCTTCGGAGGGACATGCTTCTCTGCGATTGTTTGAGGTGGGATTCCTGTCTGGGTTGCCAGGATGGCAGTCGTGTAATGGTGTCCACATTTCATGCTCGCATGCGCTTCGCGTGTTATGCTTCGTATTCATCGTTGATGAGCAGTCGTTGCAATGCGTCGACGTTGTCATATCGCCAGGAAGCAAGCCTACTGCGCACTTTGAGGTCTGCTTGTTTCTTCGGCAATCAGATTCTTGAGCAGACCTACCACCCTGTCTCCGACTTCGCAAAACGACGGACACTTTTGTTTGGCAAGGGCACGATGCTCTCCATTTTTCCCAAAAAGCGCGCTAAACCAAGTCATCATGATCGTGAGACGATCCTTGACATGAGCGAACTTGGCAATGCCAGACCCGAAATTGGTCCTCAGGATGTGCTTCCAGCAAGAGGTGCGGCGCCCGATGAGTGCGAAGATTTCGGCCATGGTCTGCGCCGATCGTTCGAAGAAAGGCTGCCTGCTATTATGATTCATAAGCAGAGCCCACTGCGTCTGGGCGCTATACAGTGTCTTGCTGTTGTGAGGTGTCTTGAAGGCTGGCTCTAACAGGTTGTATAGATCTTCAATCCTGTTGGGAATCATCACCATCTCTGAGCCTGGTGCGAAGCGCCAGATCTGAGCTGCGGCAACGCAACATTGCCCAGCGACAGGATGCTCGAAGTCTCGGAGATTGTCCTGGATCTCGTGTAGGTCTTTCAGAATGGTATCTCTCCAAAATCCTGAGAGCTGGGTAGCGAAGGGCTTCCAGAAACGGTTTTCAGCCAGAAGAAATTCGTCGGTTTGCATGAGGCGCTGGAGTATAATTTCAAGCAGGTTTTGAACGCCATCCCCGTTGGGGTTTTGCGTCTTCAATTCATTCGACAAGTTCTTTGAGCCCTCGAGCCATTGCCCAATCAGCTTGGTCGCCCCGTCCATCGTCAGAGTTACATTTTGTAGTGGATGGTATTCTGCAGTCGGGAACTTGGGGTTTTGGAGCCCAGAATCTGACGAAGTTAGGAGGATTTTCTTCCTAGTGCCCAGGTCACCACCCGGTGCCTCCGTATTGGTCCGTGAATCTTTTGTCGTCGAGACATCCGTTGGTATTGGGCCTGCGCTCGCAGAAGAGGGTGCCCCAATCGCTGATCGAGCAGAGCCATCGTTGGACACAGCCGTTGGCGAATATCGCATCTTTAAAGTCTGGAGGACTTCTTGTGCAATTGGCCGGTAATAGTGGCTGTCATGACCCGGCGTCATGTAGATAATCAAGTCCTTGATGACCTGGAGCTTGCGCAGGATTCTCGAAGCATTGACGTTTCTCCTCGGCGAGCCATTCTCGTTGAAGCAGTATTCGTCAAAAATCCTCAGTCGACGTGCGAACAAGCAAAGAGCGGATTGGCGAGCCTGGATTTCGAAGCCTGCCGAAGCTGCTTCTAGTTGCATCTTTGAATCGACCATCCAAGCAACCATCTTCTCAATGATTTGCTCTTGTGGAACATCGGTCACTTCTCACAGTGGGCTGTAGTCTTTCAAAACCTGTTGGCACATCTGCAAGCCGTTCAGGAACCACTCTCGCTCATGGTCGAAGGGATTTGCAACTTTTGCCTGCTCGATTGCCAGCTGCAAGGCCAACAACTGCAACAGCACTGGGGCTGCGTCGTCCAGCCCGTGCAGGTACTTCTTGTACGAGCGGGGCCATAGAGTATAGTAACTCTTGAACACTTGCAGATCCTCTTCCAGTTCTTGAACGTCCTTGGTAGAGGGCAAACCGGCTGCTGTGCGAGACCCCAGAATTCTATTGAGGCGATCAGCATTCTGGTTGAGCAGCCCGGTAACCTCCTCGTGACATGAGTCTTCGCTGCCATCACCGAAGAAGTCACCATCTTTCAGATTTAGGCACAGGGTCAGGGCTTCATTGGCCATACCGCAATCACGCTTAGCATCGAGCCTCTCTTCAATGCACTCGCAGTAATTCTGGGTCAGAGAAGGCGAGTCTTGGTCGATAGGACTGTCAATTCCTTGCCTTCTCAGTTCGCGGCAGGTGTTGAGGATTTGTTCAAGTTCTTGACACAGTTCGATAAAATCTGCCTCGTCAAGCTTAGCACGCTCAGCCCATCGGAAGAGCTTCATATGTATGTCTCGGCCTTCCTTCTGAACAGCTAGCGGCGTTGATTGGCTCTGGATAGTCTGCTGCGGCGCCTCGCTACGGCTGGCAGGATTTGGAGCGATCGGCTGTGGACTGGCCTGCTGTGGAGTGGCAGGCTGCACGCCGACATTGGTGAAGGGCACCAACTCCGTTTCTACGCTCGCCGCGGCAGCCATCTCCGCGAATATGCGTAAGACGTTCGGGGCTGGAAGTGCCTGCGGAGGTGCTTGCAGGCTCTTCTGGCCGAGCAGAGGCATAGCGTCCAGCGCCGTTGGGGGCCTCTCCACGACGTCCTCCATGACTTGCTCCTGGACTTCTGGAGCACGCCCGGCCACTTTATGCGGAGCATCGTCGAGCATAGCCAGCTCCTGTGGCAACGGAGCGTCGGTTGCTGCCGCTGTCTGCTCGATGCCCTGCATGCCAGTCTCACCCTCCGAAGCTGGCTCGGCGACGGGCATTTCTGCCACATCTGCCATTACCATGTCTTCTGATGGTGTGCCGGTGGCACTGGAGTGGGCTGGGAGCGCGCCCACGCCACAGTGCCCGTCTTTCGGTTGGAGGCTTGGTCGGCTGGGAGGTGCAAAGCGCTGACTTGTCTCGTTGTTCTCGCGGTTCACGAGCCACTTCTTCAATTTCGCTGATGGCAGAGCAGAGGGCTGCTTGTGCCGACGCGCGACATTTCCACTGGCCGTTTTGACGTTGTTGCCTCGCTCGACTGGCTTCAATTCAGAGCGCCGCTTGCGATTGAACACGAGAGGCTGCGGCTCATTAGAGACAAGAGCCTGGGCGTCCCGGGCTTCTGTGTCTGGCGTTGGTACAGAACCAGCCTGCTTATCCCCATGGCTAGGCTCAGCATGGGTGGTGGTAGCAGAGGGAGCAGGGGCAGCGGAGAGAACAAAAGCAGGCGCAGCAATGGGCTCAGGTGTGACCTCAGCAAACGTGACGTGCTTCTTGCGGCGAGGCTCGGTCGGTGCTGGCTGGGCTGGCTCTGCAGCAGAAATTGGTGCCAGGACGGAAGCAGAAGGAGGAGGAGGAGGCTCCGAGGCTCCGACAGCCTTGCTCTCAACAATTTCTTGCTCAGGCTCATTGATGGGCTCGACTTGGGTGGAAGCAGCAGAGATGACAGGAGCAATTGGAGAAAGCGGCTCAGGGTGGGCGGAGACTGAGACGTGCTTCTTGGTGCGACGTCGGCGAGGTGCTCGCAGGGCTGGCGCTGCAGTCGAAGTTGGCGAGAGAATAGCGGCAGAGACAGGCAGAATTTGCTCGGGAACGCCAGCAGTCTTGCTCTCGACAATATCCTGCTCAGGTTCATTTATTGGCTCGACGTGGGCAGGAGCAGCAGAGTGGATCGGAGCAGTCGAAGAGATAGGCTCAGGCTGAGCGGGGGCAGAGACGTGCTTCTGAACGGGACGTGGAGACGGCGCTGGCGGGGCTGATGTTGCAGTCCAATTTGGCTCGGGAGTGGAGGCAGAGGCAAGCAGACGATGCTTAGAGACTTCACTAGCCTCGATCTTGACAATGATTGGCTTATGCTTGCTAGTTGGCTCGACGTGAGCAGGAGCAGCAGAGTTGACTGGGGCAGTTGAAGAGGTTGGCTCAGCCTGGGTGGAGACCGAAGCCTGCTTCTGACCGCGAAAATGGGTCGGTGCTGGCGGAGCTGGTTCTGCAGCCGGAATGGGCGGTCGAGTCGAGGCAGAGGCTTGCAGACGTCGCTCGGAGGTTCCAGTAGCCTTGCTCTCGACGATGTTTGGCTGAGGCTTACTGGTTGGCTCACCATTTTTATCGCTGTTGGAGCCTGCCTTTGGTGGCTGAGCAGAGGTCGAGTAGATTGGTTCATCAGCAACAGACATGTGACATCTGTACTCCCATTTGGCATATTCAATGTCGTATTTCCGCTGCTCGAATCGCTCCTCTTCTGCCTGCTTGCGCGCTGCATCTTCTCGGAGGAGGCGCGAGTTGTAGGAGGTGACCCACGCTGGATCAGGACCCCACATCAAACAATCTCTCCAGGGACATTGCATCAGTATTTGTGGGATCGAATGTCTGTCTTGGCTTTTGATGACCTTCCATCCAAGAGGCGTGCGGAATCTCCAGGGCTGCTGATACTTATGGTGGCAGAGCTCAGGATCATCGCATGCGATTGGCGGTGAAGTCGATTGAACGGATGGAGCATCTTTCGTTTCAGACTCGATGGGTGGGGCATCTTCCATTTCAACATCGGGGCCGGTGATCTCTTCAGCAGGCTGACAGGGACGCCGTGTATTGCCAACGAAGAAGCGACGAAGCCCGGTGTAGGCGCAGTATAGCTGGTCAATAGTCAGTATTTTTCGGAGATGTGTTCGCAGACAGTACCGACTTACCAAGATGACGATAAACAGACCACAGGAGACATAGATTGAAGCCTCGAACCACCATTGAATAGCAGCGCAGATCTCGCCGATGGTGTTGGCAAAGGAGATGAAGGGGGCGGCGACAGTGCGTGCAACCGCGTGTGCTACAGCACTTGCGATGTCCGACAATCTGTGCGCCATACCTGCATTGAAGGTCTGGTTGTAGGCGGCGGTGACGGAACCGGTCAAGGCGAGAAGAGAGTCGGCGACAGCGCGTGACATCGTGTTTGCGACGATCAAACATTGGTGTGTCATGTTCGAGTCGAGGATCTTGTGGTAGGAGGCAGCGACGAAATCGGCAGAGATGAGATATCGGGCGACGACAGTGCGTGCCATGGCGCGGAAGGCGTCAATGAAGTCTTCTGTTATGTCTGCGTCGAGGATGTTGTCATAGGCGGTAGCAACAAGATTGGCGAAGATAATTATCGCGTCGAGCATCTTGTTGTAACCGGCGGCGACGAGTTCGGCAGAGAGGGTAAAGGGGGCAGCCAGAGTGCGTGCCAGAGTGTGTACGATGGCCAAAAGCAGCCGCGCCATGTCCGAGTCGAGAAGCTTGCTGTATGCGTCGGCAAAAAGATTGAAGAGAATGAGAAAGTGTGTGACGACGGCGAGGGCGGCAGTGCGGACGAGGTCCAAGCACTGGTTCGCCATGTCGGCGGTGGTAAAGGAGGTGCTGGTAACACAGTCGAAGTTCGCAGTGGTGATGGGTGCCGGGCGCGCTGAGAGCGTACTGTGGGAAGTTCGAGTTGTGTTGTCGAAGAAGAGAGAGGGCGGAGGAAGCTGGTGGGTGGAAATGGGTTGAGTTGTAGCTAGCGCGAGGTCGCGCGTTTCTTGGCAGCGAAGTGAAGTTCGCTCGACGGCGACAGAATTCACGCGCGAACACCGCGACGCGTTACTGTCCCCAAACACCTCGAGTTCACCGTAATCATGTTTTTGCGCTGATGGAGAGAACTGTATATGCCTCGCGATGCGCCAGATCGATAGAGCCAGCACCCACGCCAAAGCAGTTGCTTTGTCTACTGAAGTCAACAGCGACGGCTTTGTGCTGATTGCTGGTGCGCGCCTGGTCGAACGGGCTGTGTACAGGGACTCAAAGATAGCAAAGATCGTCCAGACTGCCAGGAACTTCTCTTCTCTCCCATGTATCCGATACTAGAATATAAATTTGCGTGCTGTTTTGTGTATATCCGACTTCGGTGGCGAAAATGATCATCGTGAATGCAGCGAGTTTCTAGATCCCCCATATCAAGATCCAGCGTCAAGATTTCGTACCACAGCAGCATCGCTAAG
>JAASLG010000460.1:0-22927 GCA_013365235.1 Cercospora sesami | reverse complement strand
CCAGTGCGACTGCAGCTCGATGCGAAGACGAACGACGGCAGGCCGCAGCACTAGACTCTTTACGGTTAGTGATCCCACCCACGTGGAGCTAAGCAGTTGTAGTGAGAGGTTGCAGGAATAGAAGAAAGTAATATTGGAGACTGTAGCGAATACTATGGCAATTTTTGACCCATGGCCAAGACGGAACTTCAATATTGCTGCCATCCTACTGCTGAGATGCTGAGAGGCTAGTGCTTCCAATAAAGACCACTTGTACGGCTGCGAATCTGAACGCGAATATACTGCGTCAGCTCAGGATCTTATCACCGAATGGGGTAGACGACACTTACGCTGCACTAGCAGCAAATATCTCCGCAGGTCGAGCAGCCGTCAACAACGCCAAGCTGACAGAGAAGACAAACGAAAGCCCCATAGCCGTCAAGATGCGTGCGATCAAATTGCGGATGAAGTACAATACGACAATTGCGAGTGTCGGAATGCAAGTCGAAGCAATAACACTTAGCCAACGAGCCGCTCGTCGATATGTCTCGTCGCTCCATTCTACAAGACCTAACTCTTCTTGACCAGGAAGGGGACTTCTGGACTGAACTTTGTTGCGATAGAGCCAAGGAAGGACTTTTTCGGCAAACCATCGTGTAGCAGAGTCGAAGTCTCTGCTGTCTAAGGCTACGAGGTCAGAGCTCTCGCTTTCGAGCCAGGGAAGGTCTTCGATTCCGGAGAGAAAGTTGTTGCCGCCATCAGCTCTGGCTAGCCAGTCTTGCAATAAGTTGAGATCGTATTTGTTCGGCTTGGGCAGCTTGCATATTTGCGAGTGCTTGAGAAGGGCAGTGTCTGGCCGGAAATCAAGATGAATTTTCTCCTTGTAGGACTTTTTGCTTACGATATTGGTCCAGAGATTCACGTATTGACTTAATGATCTGCCATTGTTGGCCGTTGGGGTCACTCGAATGCAGCAAGTCGATAGCCTTCACGTCATACTTCAGACCGCTGTCTCGATCCAGTGCCGCTTGGACTTCAAGCTGCCGTTCTAAGTCCAGTAGCTCGACCTGTCGCATTAGTAAACTGTGAGCTGAAAGACGCGCGAAGCGCTTGAATATGGCCATGCTGCTGTGTGGACCCAACAAATGGGCAAGCGCCGGGTAGCCATTCTCCTTCATTTTGTCGATTATTCAGTAGTGCAGTGGCTCCACTAGATTTCACTGGATGTACTCAATCACTGAGGATCTCAAAAAAGCTGAATTGCAGCCTGCTGTGGCCCGGCCAGGGTGATCAGTGGCGTGCATGGAGGCGCAGAGCTCCTTAGCGGGGACGTGGTATTGTCAGACTTTCTCAGCTCCTCAGATCATCCAACAGCGGCATCTTCGGCAATGGAAGCAGCAGGAATCGTGCTTGGGGCGCTTCCGAGTGTGATAGACGTACTGGCAGAGGTGGAAAATATTGCACATAACCTTAGGAAGTTGGGACGCTCGGAACCCAGGAAAGTCGTGCGCCTGCGCAGCAGAATGACAAGTGCAATGCTGGATCATCAAAGGGCTCATCTCAATTTAACGGCTCTATTGGCAACGGACGCCCAAGAACGACTTTCTAGCGCAGAGTTAGCCAGACTGGATGATCTCTGTAAAAGTTCGCTTGCCTTGTGCAGCATGCTGTACGCAGAGAGTAGCCAGTATCTAGTACCTGGGAGTAAACACAAGTCTAAGGAAGCTTCGATAGACAGCATGGTGAGCATGATCTGGAAGGTGACAGAACGCATGGATCAGGAGTGCGCTATCCTGGCACAGTAAGCAGCAGTCAGCAAGTGTTATTCTTCGCACTGAAATGTGCTAGGCCACTAGATCAGCATCCTTTCGATACCGAACTTCGAGGCTCATCGGTGTACGCAGTTCGTGGCAAGTCACGACAGCCTACGTCTTCCCCTGAGAACCCACAAGATGCTTCCTCTGCGGACCTTGATTCTCGGCCGACCGCAGACAGTGTTCTCATGGCCGGCCTAGATGGTGTGTCGACGGGCCCATTCAGCTCTTCATCTCCAGAGGTTGCAACCATATCGAGCACATTCGAAGCCGGCGCTGAACCCATTATCGACGATCCGTCGGTGAATAAGGCTGAGAGATCGGTGCTGGTGACCTCGGAAGATGGTCATTCAAAGCACTTCACAGCTCTTCTGGATACTGGAGCCACCGTAAATTGTATAGCCGAAGTAGATGCTTTACTTCTGCGTACAGACTCCAACACCAGAAGGCTGCAACGTGCGGTTCCGCTCAGGATAGCAAATAACGAGTGCATTGAGGTAACTCACGTCATGAAGTGCAAATGGCAGTTCACAGGCAGGAGCAAGACTCACACGCACATCTTCCACATAGTGCCGGGACTTCCTCTCAGCCTCGTCATATGTCGACAGGTCATCTTCCAGCACGAGTTCCTGATCGAGAATATCGAACTCTGCTCTCTTGGGTTGCCGAAGGAACTGAAAGCTGCACCGGAGTTGTACGTACTGGGCATGGCGGCGCAAACTAAAGGTGAGCTTGCCTGGCCTAGAATGATGCGAGTGATCAAAGCTAACGTCGATTAGCCAAGAAGGAAGAGCAGTCGCAGCAGGCTAAAGCTGCCATGAAAGCGAATGAGGCACAAAGACGGCAAGAGTTGGAGGATATGAAGCAGGCATTCGCTAGACGTGCAGCGGCTGCAGCATCTAGCTCAACCGCGAGCGCCTCGACTCAGCAGTCGGGCCCGTCGAGCATGCAAAGCTGAGGGGTGTGTGAGACTGGCGATGCAGGGCTGTTCGATTCAAAGTGCATATTCTTGGCTGTCCACGTGTCGAAGTGCTTGTCATCGAGGAGTGGTATCAAATCTGGATATTATCAGCGAGGTTATGTATGGCAAAGTGTGCAGCATTACATCTCACCAACTACATGAAATCTGATGCCATAGCCATAGTATTCCTCGCTCTCCAGGTAAGCGAGCAATAGTCATTGCACTGCCGCGAATGATATGTCCCAGCCTAAACTTCTTGCATATGAAAGCAAGTTGATACTCCAATGAACGCCGCCCGTGCTCTCCAAGCTATGCTCGCTGGGGCCAGAAAGACATCTTACACCAATTTTTCCTGCTCTCCATAACCACCCTTCTTCTCATCTGTCCATTCTCGGATCTGGATTTCTCTCAATTTGGCCTCCTTTTCTTCGTCGTCCTTGATGATCGCCATGACACGATCATGTGGCGTCTCGCCCTGGGCCTTACTATGACCAGCGGCAAAGTTCGACCATGTCTTCGCAACCTTTGGTGCTTTGGCCGGTTTCTGCTTGGGTTGTTCAGGCTCGACACCGCCAAGCATAGGGAAGGGATTCTCATTTGAGTAGCCGATAATGTAGGGTCTGAAGCCTTCCTCTGAGAGGGAGTCGAACATCTCCTTGACGGCTTCCCATTTGTGGAGAGGGAAGTCCTTTTGGCCTTGTGTGCCGGTATGCTGCAAGGAATTAGCAATGTTCGCGGATGGAGCCTGGTGGCCAGGCCTTCACGCATGGACTGGAACCTGAGGCGGCATCTTGGCATGCGAATTGAGCAGTTATACGCACCGTGAAGAAGACAATTCTGAGATATCCGCCTGGCAGATCTGTGACACTCCAGACATCTGCTCTGCCTAATCGTGAAAGGGCTTGTAATTTGTATTTCTGCCATGTTGGCATCTTATCTTCAAAGCCGCCGAAAGTCCTGTTGTCGAAGAAGACCTGGATCTCGCCAGGATCATAGCGGCCGGCATGTTGAGGGTCGAACTTGTCGAGTTCTTCGCGTGTTGTGTATGCCATGTTGGAGAATGTTATAACTTTGGTTGCCGGAAGTTGTTCGTCACGAGGAGCGACAGTTCTTATGTATAAGTGAGTCAAGGCGGAAGGTGCTTGGTGAGACTCTTGAGAATTGCGTGGCAGTGGCGGAAAGTTGACTGTGTCGATTCTTGGACTACGCCATGACAGTCTTGCACTCGGAATCAAGTGGTAAATGGACAGCTCCTTTCTTACTCTTGATACCACGGGTACTCGCTTTGCTATAATCGGTACCTTTGCGCGATATACGTCCACATCTCTTCTCGCGGCTGGTTTGTCATCGGCAACAATCGGTCCGATCGGAAAGCGGAAGACAGAAATTACAGTCACGTGTCGCGAGCCTTGACGCGTTCCATTCGTGTCTGAGCCGCGCCACGCCATGTCGTCACGATCTTGCCGCAAGACAATGAAGTGTGCGAGGGAAGCTGCTGGACAGCGGATGAACATGCAACATTGATCGGATGATCACACTGGAAGAGGGCTACAGCACTGCTCGCACGAAATAGAAATGGTCAAGCTGCAGGCAGCGACCGTCGCGCCACGCCTTGCTGGCAACACGAAGAAGAGAAAGCGAAAGACGGTTGAAGCGGCGACAGAAGACGTCAACGGGCAAGATACACCCCCGAACACCGAGGGTACCACTGAAGGCACCACTACAGTTCCCACGAAAGAGCACGATGGAGGCAAGAAGCCGCGTAGAACGACGAAGAAGGGAGACCAGCCATCGCTGCAGCGAAATAACTCATCTGCTGTGGTGGAGTCTACAATACCATGGCCGTCCGAGTTCACAGCTTTGCAACAAGTCTTTCGGGCTCTCAACCTGGTATACACATTCTGCTGTACCCGCAAACATTTCGCTACAACGATCGAAAATCTGCGAACCACCGTCGAGAAGAACATTGGTCGAGAGCTGCTGGTGACGGATGTGGCGAAAGTGAAATGGCTGTTCCCACAGGCAGTTAATTTCCTGTACGTTGACGAGACATTGCTAGAGGTAGCACTCATGGGCGAAGAGGACTACCGGGGCAAGAAAGCTGCCAATGACTTCTTCCCGTCGAACCCTGCCGAGGAGCGTAATGTGCGCGAGGGCATGGGAAAAGAGGAGCACAAGGAAGTGCTCTACTTTGAGTTCGTGGATGGCGACTTGAAGAGGCATGTGGTCGACCCGGTAACTGGCGAAGCTGTGAAGCCGAAGACCAAGATCCGGAACGAGGACCTTAAGATGCCAGTGTTTAGCCAGAAGCAAATGATGAAGCTCATCGACAAGCGGAACGTAAAGTTTACGTCTGTGGTGAATGCATGGCTAAACAAGTGCGCGGAGCAAGGTGTTGATCCTGTGCAGCAAATGGAAGAGGAGTACAAGCAGTATATTCCGACGCCCAGTTACAGCAGAGCTGCTTCACCTGCACTTGAGGACACGCTGCCCAAGAGCATACCTGAGGAAAGAAAGACGATCTCAGAGATCGTGGAAGAGCTCAAAGGACTGGAATGGTACACAGGTCAGATTGTGCCTGACGGACATCGCGTCTTTGACCCGCAGCAGCCCGTCTACGGCGAGCTGAACTTTGAGTTGAGCCAGGAGCTGGTCAACGCATTGTACAACACTCGCAACATACAGTCATTATACAGTCATCAAGCCGAGGCCATCAATGCTCTCAACGAAGGCCATAACGTGATCGTGGCGACGTCTACCAGTTCCGGCAAGTCTCTTATTTATCAACTTCCAGTTCTGAATGCGCTCGAATCCGATCCGAACACTCGCGCTATGTACATATTCCCCACGAAAGCGCTCGCGCAGGATCAACGTCGGAGCATGAAAGCTATACTGGGCTACCTGTCTGGCCTGGAAGACACCGTAGTCGAGACTTTCGATGGAGATACCCCCTTTTCTGATCGCAACTATATTCGAGATGAGGCCCGTATAATCTTCACCAATCCGGACATGCTGCATCTCACGATACTGCCGCAAGAAGAAGCATGGCGGACATTTCTCAAGAACCTACGCTACGTGGTGATGGACGAATTGCACGTCTATAATGGACTGTTCGGTGCTCACGTTGCCTTCATAATGCGACGCTTGCGAAGAATATGCGCGGCGGTAGGAAACCGCAAAGTGAAATTTATCTCATGCTCAGCAACTGTAGCAAATCCAGAGGAGCACATGCGGACCATATTCGGCATCGAAGACATCAAGCTTATTGACTTCGATGGCTCACCTTGTGGTCGCAAAGAGTTTGTGTGCTGGAACACTCCATACAAAGATCCTGGTGACCCCACGAGTGGTCGTGGGGACACGTTCATGGAGACTGCGCGTCTGTTCTGCCAGCTTGTCCTTCGCGGTGTGCGGGTCATCACATTTTGCCGGATCCGAAAGCAATGCGAGATCTTGGTTGGCGCTATTAAGAACGAGTTGGAGTCGCTCGGTCGCACAGAGGTTATGAATCGCATCATGGCATACCGAGGAGGCTACACTCCACAGGACCGAAGGCGGATTGAGAAAGAGATGTTTGAGGGCAAGCTAGTTGGCATAATAGGAACCAGTGCTCTGGAACTAGGCGTCGACATTGGCAGCCTGGACGCCGTAATATCGCATGGGTTTCCGTATACAATCGCCAATCTGCGACAGCAGTCCGGGCGAGCAGGTCGACGAAACAAGGACAGTGCTTCATTTCTGGTGGGGGATTGCTTTCCCACAGATCAGTATTTCATGGCAAATCCAGACGAGATCTTCACGCGCCCAAACTGCGAGCTCCAAGTTGACCTCACCAACTTGCTGGTGCTCGAAGGCCATGTGCAATGCGCGGCATTCGAAATGCCTATCTCTGCCGACGAAGATGAGAAATACTTCTCCAAACAATTGTCCGAGCTTTGCGAAGACCGTCTTCGCAAGGACAATCTAGGCTTCTACCACACAGCTGAGCGATTCTTGCCACATCCCTCACGGAGCGTGGCGATTCGCGATACTGAGGACAATCATTTCGCGATCATCGACACCACGCGCGGTCGCAACGTGGTGCTCGAAGAGCTAGAAGCCAGCCGAGCTTTCTTCACGATCTACGAAGGCGGTATCTTCTTGCACCAGGGCAAGAAGTACCTTGTCAAGCAGATGTCTACAGAACAGATGATCGCCAAAGTCGAACTCGTCAAGGTGGACTGGATCACTCAGCAACGAGACTTTACAGACATCGATCCCATTGAGACGGAGGCCATTCGACGAATACCTGGCAGCCTCAGTAGAGCTTTCTTCGGCACTATCAAGATTCTGCAAAACGTCTTTGGCTTCTTCAAGCTTGACAAGAAGAATCGCATTCTGGATGCTGTACAAGTGGACAATCCCCCAATCATTATCTTCAGCAAGGGGATGTGGCTTGATGTACCTCGAGGAGCAATCGAAATTTTGAACAGCAGAAGACTCAATCTGGCTGCTGGTATACATGCAGCCGAGCATGCGATCTTATCGCTGATGCCCAACTTTGTTATCAGTATGCCCGGAGATGTGAAGACAGAATGTAAAGTCGCTATCAAAGAGTTCTCCAAGAAGGAGACGAGTCGCAAGAGACCTGCTCGCTTGACTTTCTACGATGACAAAGGTGGGCAGCATGGGTCCGGGATTGCTGCAAAGGCATTCGAGTTCATTGATCTGCTGTTAAATCAGGCGTGCGATCGCGTCGAAGCATGCCATTGTTTAGAGGGGTGTCTGGAATGTTGCTGCAGTGAGCGGTGCAAGGAAGCAAATCAGGTCATGTCGAAGGCTGGCGCTGAAGTCATCTTGAAATCACTACTGGGCAAGGAAATCGATGTCGACAATCTGCCGTGGGGTCCTGAAGACGAAAGAACCCCAGCGGGTATCGAGACTGTTATCTTCGCCAATGAGGTCAGGCCGAGAGCAGGTGCGAGGGTTGACATCATTGAAGTTCAGAGAGACGAGAATGGGAGGGACATGAGGCGGTATATCGTGGGCGGTATGGGTGGTGATGAGGATGAACCCATTGTCATTAAGGATGAGCCGGTGGACGATGACGACGACTGAGACACTCTGTGAAAGTATTGCTCATGTCAGATATTGCTGCACTACGCCGCCAGCGAAGTCTCACGAGTCCGAGCGCATAAGGACCCACCAATTCTCAGGCCATGCAGGACTCTTGTTCGGGCTCTCAAGTACGAGCCGGAGGCGCTGTAAGGACTCCATGGCCATTCTGAATCCCGCACTATTGAGACAAACAAAGAAAGCCTTGGTAGGTCTCATCACGATTGTCTTCGCACTTAGATCGTAGAACTCAATCTAGTCCGCCGCTCACGATGCGATGTCGCCTTTCAGCGTCGATGTAATACGCAATACCATGGTGCGGAAAGAAGACAGAAAGAACCGCGTTCTGCAACGTCTAGTCGGGTCCTCTGTCCACAATTTCATCCTACCAAGATTCGGTCATCCGCAAGGCTCCGCAGGAATCTCGATCATTCGAGCGGTTCTCATCCGGAGCATCCGGGCAGAGAATGCCTCTGGAGACGCTTCACTTCTTGAAGCCAGCGCTGGCGCATTTCTGCACATTGCCTTTTATTGCTCATAGATGTAAGCTCCTTGAGCAGAGCACCAAATCGAAAGCGTCCGGGCATTGCACCAAAATGAACATGTGCACTTCATAGTGCGAAGTGACCCGAATAGCAGTCGCTTTCCTGGCACGCCAACTCTACTTTTCTGTCCTCTTCATGACTCTTTGTTTGTGCGAGACAGCTGCGGTGAGATTGGCCAAATGCATATGTGTCCTTGGCGCTTCTCTTACTCTGAGTGCAACGAGCTTCATGTCGACTTCGCGATGATCAATAGTTGGGCGCGTGTCGGTGCCCTCCCTGTCTATAATGCACCACGCGAGCTGGGAACCTCACTTTCGTCTCGCCATGAGTAACGCGGAACCCCATTCGATGTACACCGAATTTCCCTCCATCTCGAAGTGCCTATCAGTCTGAGCAATTTCATCGAACATCTGATCCACGATATCGCCTTGACCACCTTTCGATCGTGCTTCTTGCTCAGGATGCTCTTCTTTCCAGCCATGGTAAGATGACCACGTCCGAACATATTCCTTACACTCGCCGACAGTCACAGTTCGCTTCATGAAGAGAGTCCCTTCTCCAGATTCTGGCCCATTGGTACCTGGCTCGTACTCAATACGTTGTACGTCTTGCCAATCCGCTCTCGGAGGTCGGATAATGTGCAGCTTTTCTTGCACGTACGATCGCCCTGGTTGCGGCCAGTATATTCCCAACTTGTCTGGATGCTCGTTGTATGCATAATGCTGCAGGATCTTGCTCGCTTCAGGAAAATCCGGAAAGACGTGGTCTTTGTATCCCCAGAACGCCATCGTGCCTCCCGGTCGCACGATTCGCTTCAATTCGGGCCAGAGTTTGTCGTAGTCAAACCAATGCGACGATTGTGCAGCGGTCACACAATCGACCTCTCCGTCCTTGATGAATGGCGAGCTTTCTGCTGAGGCTTGCTGAAAGCTCAAGTTGGAGAATTTGTCCTTGGCGTCTGCGGTGTCGTTTGCCCTCTGGGCTTGCGATATCATGCCCGCTGAAGGGTCGGTTCCAATCACCCTGTCGAAGCGCCTACCTAACGACCGAGTCGCGATGCCGGTACCGCAGCCCAGGTCTAAGCATAACTTCCTGGGGCCTTGATGGTAGTGAAGGACTGCATCGTACAAGGCAGTTGGGTAATTTGGTCTGAAGGCGGCATATGTTGAGTGGCCAAAAGTGGCTTTGCTGATATATACTTAGCATCTCGACCGATGAACAGGAGTCTGAACTCACGCAAAGGTCGCCATGCTGGACGGCTACTGTGTAGCAGCAATTGATCGACCCTCAAAGTGACTCAATGGTCGATGATCGAGTAGCACAAGAGTCAAGGTTCTCCTCTGACTGAAACCAATGCGATGCGGAGTCCTCTTGTTATACAACTTCGGAGTAGCAAGACGCGAGATTCAGAACTCACGCGTATCGCCGATGTCGGCTTTCCGCGCTAGCCACATTGAGAAATATATGTCTCTGACTGCTATGTCCTTGCTGTCTGTGCTCGAGTACGCCGAATGAGGTGAACACCGACTAGAGTGCAGAGCTGCCACTTGTTCTGAGTCATATTTGGATCCAGCAAGGAGCGAAACAGGACGACGACCGCCCAAATCAGTCCGAAAGCCGTACAATCCGAAACTGAACCTGAAGAACGCCGGCTGCGATAAGTCTGGAAACCATCAAGGATAAAGTGTTGTGCGAGCACGAAAGGCAGCGCGGATGACTTACTACCGCTCTGCTTGCAATCATTCGATGACCGTGCGTGACATGCCGATCATCGCTGATATGGCATTGCGGCCGGTGTGACAGCAACCATAACAGATTTGATCGCTGGCAACAAAAGGTATTGCTGCGACGCGAGGCAAGGCGTTCGATGACAAGATGGAGAAGTAATTTCGCACTTCAGTGAGAGCTTGTAAGATCTGCGTCTCGAATCGACGAAAGTGAACCAATGCGCAGAGGGCCTTTTGATGACAATTTGGTCGATGTCTTCGAAGCTGTGGACATCCTGTGAAGACAGAAAACATTTTGAGACTCACATGCCGGGCAGCAGCAGTCCATAAATTGTGTGAGGCGCTTTCCTGTAATTTCTTCGCTCTTACCTGCCATTCGGAGAGAGAAGGTGCCCAGCGAGGGAGAGCTGACGCGACTCGGAGCTGCGTCTCGACGAACTGTCTGCAACGCACGCCTGTGCAGCATCAGTAGCGCGATCAAATTCTGAATCCGACCATCAAGTCGCTCACCATGCATTTCAGCACACTGTCTTACGCCCTTAGGCTCGCATTGGCTCTCGTGCCCGGAAGTGAAGGACTTCTCTCCAGATCGACAATCACTCAACCCGTCTGCATCCGCCAGACAACACCTCCAACCACGCGGACGCCCCTTCTGCAAGTATAAAGAATGCACCAAAACAGAAACTTGCCTATTCATGGGCTGTGGGTACTGCGCACGCGAAAAAAAAAAATCTCGACTGCGTAAAATCTTTGGCACATCTCACAAAATTCCTGGGCCGTTCGGACGTGGGACGAAGCGTAATTCTCCATCAGTCGGTTGGGACTATGTGCATTATCACAATACGCCGCCGACGAAAAATTCACCGGCTGATCCGACGAGGATGAGATGTTATACTTGAGATTTTCGACATTCTTGTGAAGCTTTGGTCCGGAGGAAGGATCGGAGTCTGGGTCTTGAGAAGTTTTCGGAAAGCTTTCGTTTGTAGCAGGATCAGGAATTGAAAATCAGTCATTGCTTTCGAGGTGGCCACGATGGAGAATCGCGAAGCACGCTACCGCCGGAAAGCAAAACAGAACCTACGATTGAGACTCCTTGCTCCTCTGTCCGTGAACTCGAGTGCCCTTTCGATCATCGTATCTCCGCCTTGTGCGGCGTAGCTAAGGCGCCTAGTCTCGACAAGCAAAGCAGCCGTGCAGTCCAGTTCGCCAGAGAAATCGCAAAGTGAGCGTAACTCCCAAATTCCGTTTTGCTGTCCCCAACTAGGCACGTTCGCACCACTGCTTCCGTCTGCCGCTTCTCACTCCGTTTACTCAACCTTTTGCGCGTAACGAGAGAAGCGAGTACGAGAAAGTAAGATGACTTAATGCATCTGCGACAAGCGGTGCTCGTCCACTTCCACTTCCGCGCCCGCGATCCAAATCACGACATGATGCAGGGGAGGATAGATCGAGACCCTTTCTCATCATCAATTCATCAGCAAACGCCGGAGACATTTTATCCTTGCTGCCGAGAAACGCTGACAAGGCAGTGCCCTCGTCGCCGATCCTCGGCGTTCACGTCACGTCTCCATCAGCTCAGCTAGGACCAGGGCAGTTGAACTTTCAGCTGACTTCACTTGCTCTCAACATGTTTGGCACGTTGCCCGAGGGTTGCTTTGACAGAGAGTAATTTTTTTTGGATTTGTTTGTTCATAGGGTGGCGAAATTGCCTTCTTTCGGTTGTTATACAGAATTGTGAAGCGAAAAGCTATCGAAAGACTTTTTTTGCCCGTAGCCATTCAGGCTGGGCTAATGTTCCATTCCGTTTTCCTACCAACACCTGCGCTCAAATCATCAATGTTGAACAAAAAACTTTTCGGTTTGCCACTTTTTGGGCTATTCGTCTCATCATCCATATAAATCATCCCGGAATTCCAATCTGTCGGTTTCCTACGCAATTCTCAGGTTTCCATGTCGATGCGGGCCGGCGAAAACATTTATGCCTTTGCAGAAAAGAAAAAGATGGGTCCGGATGTGAGTGTGTGTGTATAATGTTACAGTTGACTCGGTTCATCGGTCGTGGCAATCGTCGCTTTTCGTCCAAACACTTTGAAGACTTTTGAATAGCGTAGCCTGTGGCTTCAAAGCTGAACCCAGCCTTGCTCGACGGCAAGGAGGTACTCTTCTTCCCAAAGGGCGTCCCAGTTGACGCCGTCGTCCTCTTTGCCGTAGACGCCGGTAGTACCGTAGGGACCCTTGGTGCTGATTTGCTTTCCGCGAGGCCAGGCGCCGTTTGAGCGGATTTCGGAGAGGACGAAGTCGCCATGCACGAGGTTCTTCTCTGGCTCGAAGATGCAGCCGGCGAAGAAGAGCTCGATTGAGAGCTTGTGTCCCAGGCGGCGGCGGGATTCGACGAGTTTGCGGGCGGCGTTGAAGATCTTGCGGAGCTTGCGAGCGCGCTCTGCGCCCGGGGTGGAGCTGTCGCAGCCACAGACGTCGGTTGCGCGCACCTGGCACTCTCCGGTCCATTGTACTTCGAGGTTGCTGAAGAGGTCCTCGCACATGTAAGGGATGCTGATAGACAGGTCACGCATGCGCGGCAACGAGGTGAGCAGCTCGCAGATGTGCTCGTTCGATGGAAGATGACCGGGGTATGGATGATAGAATCCATCGTCGGAACGCGGAGAATGCTCGAGCACTTGCAAGGTGTCGTGAGATGCTTTGACGAGAGCGAGCATACCAGCCACGGAGATGGTTGACAAATTTGTGATGTCGAGCACTTCCAGGTTGGTCGCGGTTCTTGCCATCAATTCGAGGTCATTGTCGCAGATGGGCTTGTGAAGCGTGTTTCCGAAGATCTTGAGGCGCTTGAGTTGGCTGAAGTCGACGCGCGGGTCCTCCAGAGCGTTGGGGGAATCATCATTCTCGAGTGCATCGGCCTGGTCCTTGGCGAGGCACACAGCCTGCAGCTCGAGTGATTGCAATGCGCTACCAATGCCGGTGTTGACATTGAGCAGATCGATCCAGTCTTCGGCAGTGCTGCGTCGCAACACAGTCCATGGAACACTGAGGAATTGAAGCTCGTGGCACTCGGACACGATGGAAAGAATGAGCTTGTCGGTCTCGGCAGTGTAAAAGCCATTGAACCACAGTCGACGCACATGGTTTGTCATGTGAGGCAGTTGCTGGAAGATGCGGTCGGTAGCCTTCAATGAGCTGTTGGGGTCGCGGAAGACAGCACAACCAGATGGGCGGTCCATCAACTCGTAGATGCTATACTTGCGTCGATTGTTGGACAACTCGGCCCATCTCTCGCTGCCTCGCCACCTACGCTCGAAGACATGCTCGAGGTTGTAGGAAAGAGCCCAGTCGTGCCAGCCGGCACAGACCTGGCGGATCGCTGCAGTGGCGTCCCATCGCAGCGACTCGGCGGTCACCGGGCCTCGAACATATTTGGTGAGTTTGGCCTTTTGTAGAGGCAGAGGGGCTTGGGTGAGTCCGTATGTGAAGCTGGCACCTTCGCTTTCGTTGGCTTTGGTTGCAAGCAGGAGAATGTCGGAGAGGATTTCAGCTGGTAGGTGGTTGATGTGCATGCTGGCTGCGCCTAGCGGAGCTTGATTAGGATAGCGGCGATGTGAGTGAACAATGGAGAGATAGCGGGTGGTGTGTTATGAAATCGCCTCAGGTCAGAAGGGACGAGCTGAGTGGGCAGAGATAAGAAAGGCCGTCTTTGTCCTACCCGCGCGGAAGTGCATGTGGCGTGCGATTCATATATGAAGGGTGAATGGCCCGCCCTGACCAAGCAGCCCGTCAACGGAGGCGCCTCCCCTGGTCACACTGCCAACTGAAGAATTCTCTGCGGCGGCGTCTGGGGAAGCGTTGCGGAGAAGGGTGAGCGGCGCCATCTGCGACAACGCAAGTGTGCGCTTGGCGAGCTCCATCGCCCAACCGCAAGCAGAAAGACATGAGTCAAAGAAAAGCGCGGCCGTGCCAGGAGCTGCCAGAGGCGTTCGACCTTGGGACTCCCGTACCACGTGCTGGTATTTCCTGGGGGTAATGATTTCGTAACAGCTGAGGAGCCGGGCAGTCACAAGACCTGCACACATCAGATGACCGCGCCCAACGGCCACCACGGATGCATTTCGGCCAGCACCGACACCTCGCGCTACCGCTCTGCTCTTCTCATCACGCTCGCGGGAAACGCCTCGATGCCGGCCGTCGCTGTGAATTGTCCTCTGCAGACGGACATTGCGGTGGAGATTTCAGTCTGGTCATGTGACGGAATTCCTTCCGTGAAAAGCTTGATCGGGATTTGCTCTCCTCTGTGAAATGACACGCGGCACACTGGACACGACTTGTACCGCTACAAGCCGGACGTCATGGACCATTCTCGACGGTTGCACAAAGAAAGCCACCGGACATCGCTGGACAACCTTCTCCGCGGATTACACGAGCTCACATGATGGCAAGTCATGCCATACTGGATCGCAATGGCGAATTGCTGCACTGTTGGCGCCGAGTGATGAGCACAACGTCCGTACTGCGATCACGCTGTCAACTGCTCGACCACAACGCACCCAAAACAGCAGCTCCGCCATCGCAGTCCGCTCCCATCCGCGTATTGGCGTTGCCCCCACTGCACGGCCTACGGTAGTGATTCCCCATGGGCACGCACCTTGCAGCATCGATCATTCGGGCAACACCTTGTGACTATCATCAACCGTACTACTGCACAACGCCAGAGAACGTTTCATCAAAACACGAGATGCGAGCTTCGGCACTCGAAGACACAGCTTCCGTCCGCCACAGCACTTCTCATGCTCCCGCAGTAGCATCACCTTGTCTTCACGGTAGACGTCCTTGGCACCACATTCAAGACGCCTTGGATAGCTTCGTTACGTAACTACCTCTGCCATTGGATTGTACCTGATCCTTCCGAGACATCACATGGCCCCGCCACTGTTTCTCGTTGGCCGCGGGCAAGCTCCAGACTGGCCGCAATAATTTTTGAGACGTTACAGTTCAAGTACCCCAGATACTGCGACACGTTGCGAGCTTGGAGCATCTCATCACTTCTCCGCACACCGAACCGACCATGTGATCGACCAGACGACCGAAAAGGCTTTATTATCCCGTCCTTGCACATCTAGCACATTGCACTTCGAGACTGGCCGCTCGGGCATCATCAAAGGTTCGACTGAATCGGTGTCAAGAGACGGGGTCATTTCCGATTAGATGTTGATACGCGCATGTGGGCAGCTTTCACATTCAGCAACGTTCGAGACTCGGAGCTGCAAAGAGTACATGTTGCCCGGACTTTGATGGATTCTGTGCGACACAGATGCCTGTCGTTCGCTGGAATACAAGTCGTCTGCTCTGTCGATCCCGCAACCCTCGCTTCGGTCTCGTCTACGTCAAGGGCGATGAGGGGATGTGCGTTACACACGCATCGTCACTGCCATGCATTCTGGCCTACCTTGCGAGCCGTCTTCACTGTCGAGATCTATCACCGGATCTAGCATTGGATCGAGGTTTTCATTAGGCACCACTTCGTGCTTCCAAGGTAATATATCATCGCGAGATCCAAGGCCACCTTGAGCGGAGACCTCAACATCGGAAGGCACAGTTTGGAAGCCTCGATGCGCGATGAAGGAATTAGATTCCCCGACCAAGATTCCTCCTTCATCAGTGCCATTGCTTCAGAGCGATGAGCTGGAGAAGGAACCCCGGAACCCCGTTATTATGTTCAATTTCTGTATCGTGCATATTGTGCATACCCATCGCCATCGCTGCCGTTCCCATTGAGCGTGAGCTCTGAGCACTAGCCTCGGCATCACCCGTCATTACCCGTCGTGCTCCCCTACCTTACCTCCAAGCACACACCAATGCTCCAACATACGTCTTGAAACACACACACATTCAACACCCTACTCCGACCCACGATGTCTCTCTGGCAATCCTATCGCAACCTCGCACCCAAGACACGTCTAATCCTAGGCGGAGGAATCATGGCCTGGGGAGCTTTCGGCCTTTTTGTCTCCGACAAAGCTGAGCAGGCTTTTGGTTTGGTGCCTACGGAACAAGACAAGGAGAAATTGCAGGATTCTATTCCGAAGATTCATTTTGTGGAGAAGGAGAAGTGAAGTGCAGTGAGCAGGCAAAAAGGCATCGAAGAATAGGGCAAGGCACATGCGGATGCAGAGTTCGCTTCGCATTGAGAGACAGCCATGGCAGCCCAGCGTGAAAGGCGCGTATGCGAAGGGACATGGTCATTGGCAGACGATGTTCGGTCTGGTGGACCTCTACCTGGAAACTTATGCTCTGGCGCAATGCGGGAAAAGCAGAACACAGTGCTCCCAACCGTGAATCTGGAGCAGACATCTACTAGGCCTGCGGAAGACCTTCCTGCAGCGTATACGTGAGATCAAGAACGATGTTCAAGGGCCTGTACGGAGGTATCGGAGGACGGAATGCAGAGTGTATAAGGCTCGAATGGTTGGGCGACCAGAGGACAAGGCATTTGGACGCGAAGCAAAGAATGGCAGGACGTGCTCCAGAACAGGATAGCGCTGCTCTGTTCCGCAGCGGTCGAACGCGCGGGTTGCGCGGTCACCAAAGCCTGGATCTGGAGAGAAAGATCAAGCGGAAAAACGGGGTTAAATATCAATAGGAGCACTACTGTCGTGCTCTGAGGCCATGGTCCGGGTGGACGGGCAAAAACGACAATACATGGCCGCGAGTGCTTTTGCGAGCAACTCTGCCTTTCGATACATGGCATGCATACGCTGCTCAACCTCCAAGAGCAAGGTATACTTGACTAGCAGTTGGGAAAAAGAATCTGTTTCCACTAGGAAATTGAAAGATGCTGACGAAGTCGTTAAATTCTAAGAAGCTCTTCATACATCAAGTCAAAGAAAAATCTCGCTTCCCATATTTTTGTCCCATCACACCTGGTGACTGATTTACAACTTGCTCTTGCTGACGATCAGGGAGTTGTGTGCCTGAATAATGCTCACGGCACCTCCCACCATCTCATCAATGATCGCTCGCGCACTCTTCCTCTCGTTTACAACAGCGGCAGCCTTACCCATGAGGAAAGGTCGTGCGTTATCCATGGTGTCATCATCGACATCATCTCCAAGACGCTCCATGTCCCATTCGACTGGAATTGTGCCCTTGCTCGTGAGCTCCTTGATCTCGTTTTGGCGGTTCTCTTCCCAGTTTGCAATGTAAGGGTTGTTGCGCACACGGAGAGGTCGGCCGGTGAAGATGATGGTGCGGATGTTGTCGTCGAAGCCTGCGGTTCGGACGGCTTCTTGGTGGGACTTTGGTGCGCCGGCTTCCTGTATAGCAGAAGAGCATTGATCAGTTTTCGGAACATTTATGAAGATTAGTGATCGATGTATGCCTTACCTCCGAAAGGACAAATCGTGTTCCAACCCAGACTGCGCTGGCGCCGAGTGCGAGGGCTGCTGCGAGGGATTGTCCGTTGAAGATACCGCCTGCTGCGATGACTTGCACTGGCTTGCCGGTCATAGGGCTCTTGTGGCCTTCGCAGAGCTTGGCGACTGCTGGGATGAGAACGGTGGTTGGAACATCACCAGTGTGGCCACCTCCTTCACCTCCCTGTGCGCAGATCATGTCGGCGCCGAGTTCGAGGCACTTCTTGACGTGCTTGGGGTGGCCGATCATGTTCATGTAGAGAATGCCGTTCTTGTGAAGCTTCTCGACGACGTGCTTTGGTGGGACACCGACAGCGGAGACGAAAAGACGGGCGCCAGATTCGATGGTGATGTCGATGAGCTCGTCGAGCTTGCCCTTGGTGTAGTCGTAGCTGTAGAGATATATGTTAGTGCCTGCACTGCGGACTTCTCATCCTACTGGATGTGCCTACTTGGTCTTTCGTGCGCTGCCACCAACTTGTGGGAGCAGAAGATCGACACCGAACGGTGCATTCTTGTCGTTCAAGAAGCTCTTCAGCTCTGCGATCTGCTCGCGGAGCATGTCTGGGGTGTAGCCGACACCGCCGATGACACCGATACCACCGGCGTTGGTCACAGCGGCGGCGAGCTTAGGACCAGCAGCCACGTTCATGCCAGCAAGCATGATTGGGTGCTGGATCTTGAGCAGATCGGTCGTGGTGGTGCGGAGTTGCTCTGTTTCCGGTCAGCATGTCTGTCGCAGGTGGGCAGTCGCAAGGTGGAGAGTGCAGCATACGAGGAGATGCCATGATTGCGGTCGTGAGTCTGTGTGATGCTGTGAGAGCAGAATTCCAAAACAGAACAACAGAAGTGTGGAGGGGTGGAGTGGATGGAGCGAGAGAGTGTGCACGTCTTTGATGTTACAGCTCGGCACAAGACACGCTCCTCTCAGCGCCAGATGCCGAGGTCCGCACCTGCCGACCATCTCGACTGGCTACTCGTCGCTGAGGCAGGGACCAGCGACAACTCGCCGCGTCTGAGTCGGCTGTGCCTGCCTGGGCGCACGACAGACTGCAACAGCCAGGATCATCGTCTTCACAAGTTTGTGTATTCAATGCTGCAGATAGCCTTTGTTTGGCTGTCCGGGCCACAATGACGACGGCGAAGACCCTGGCCGCCTGCTCCTGGTCGAGGCGCTTGTGAAAGTGTGGAGGCCGTCGGAGCCTCCGAAACATTTCGCCGACGACACTTGCACACTTCGCCAGGTCTGCTGCGATACGCGATGCACATACCCGACATGGCCTCACCTCCGCCCCACGAACACAACATGAAGCACGCAGCCGGGGCGCGCCACACAGATGCGTGAGCTGTCGGAAGTCAGACTGCCGCGTGCGTTGGACTTTGACTCCAGGCGCGGTGCAACATGTGGTCTCGCAGTTTGCTGAAGCCATTGCCCAAGCTATGTCGAGCTTGGGGGCCAGCGAAACCGCGCTACTTTGCGCACTGCACCCGTTCGCTCAATGAGATTGGGAGTCTACGTCCTGCTGAACATTTGTCTTCTGTCGACAGTGCCCATTCGAGAGCATTCGGCTTCAGCAATGACAACTTGCATCCACTCCAGGACGGCAATGCTCTTCGTGGGACCTCGTCATCGGGCCCAGCCTCAAGTGAAGCTTCACCTGATGGTATTCATCCTCTTGATTCGCCTCAGTCTCGCGAAATTCGCCCTGATGTGCAAGCCAAGGAGAGTGGCTTCGAAGCCATGGGGGACGATGACTCCTCATACACCATGTTCAAACCGTAGGCTACACGGCCCCTTGGTAATCGGCCCAGCGCTAACACATCGCAGGTGCGATGCATCTCGTGCGACCACAGGCGTTGAACGTTACAAGCTAAGCATCCGCCTTCCTGAAGGCGGCCCACTTCGTGGACCCACCTCCCATGCGCAACGAGTTCAAGTGGCGCGCATGCTTGATCATCAACTCCAGCAATCGAGTGCATCCGGTCTAGCCGCCCTGATTATGGCTGTTCGCGCGGTGAGCAACAGTTTGCCGGACGGCCAACAACTATCACTTGTCTCCACGGGCCGGGGCGAGATTACGCTGAGCGCCGACAATCCAGCAGTTGACGTCCAAACGTGCTTTGGAGGCTTCAAATCCTCGCTCCGAGGCACTCTCTTGGACGGGATGTTGCGAGTCTACGTGTACGCCAAGTACAGCGAACTGAGTCCGACAGCTTGTCATGGTCAGTCCTTCCCTCTTCACGTGGATTCAACATATCTCGAAGGCACTACCAAGATGGTGATCCAGCGCATTCGTGATGCTATGGGCTTCGATGAGCGAGAGAGCTTTGCGCAGACGATCGCTCAGAGTCTGCTGCGTGTTTTAAGGTTTCGCACGCCTGGTCTCGGTATCGACCGCATTCGATTGAAAGCTTATTCTTCCACCAAGAAGAAACCAATCCTGCACGTTAATGCTCGCTGGAAAAATGCCGAGAGCGGCGTGCCGGCTGAGTGTGATCGACTCTCTCACCCAGTCAAGCTCGATGTGGAAGAAGCACCAACCGATAAGTCGACGGACAAGCGAGAAGACGATCACGTCCGGGAAGAGCACAGCAAGTTGATCAACGAGACTCGAGAGCCCAGAATCTCCAATCCTGAGCCAAATCAAGAAGATATTGCTCCTGATGCCCGTCCCCTCCAGCTCGCGTGGGCGCCTCCAGATGGTAAGGAGGTTCAATTCGTCTCCGCAAAGATACAGTGAGTGACGCCAAGCTTCAACAACATAGCTCGAGACTGACAATGATTAGGACTGAGTCACTAAGCCGTTTCGGAATGTCACACTATCGCATTTCACTTAGGTGGCCATCTGTACCCGATCTGCCCCGAGACCGTCTCACACAAGACCTTGTCGTGCGAGCTACAGAGCTTGCTATCAAGGAGGCTCCAGGGAAAGACCTTATGGCACTGAGCCACGCGGTACAAACATTGCTGGGATCCATTCCATCTTGTTCGTCGGCCGTACTACAAGTTTCTGACGTGGCTCATGCCAGTCAATGCGGTGCGAAAGGACAGCCCCGCTACTCGACTTTCGCACTTAGGACAACCCCATGGGGAAAGTGGCAACGTCTGTGGGACTTTTCGATGATTGCCGTGCCGTTCTCGACCACACGCATCGCAGACACCGCATCGCATCAGACTGGCGAGATGGACGTGAAGTTCAGCTTTAGTGGACATCCTCCTGCCTCTAGCACGGGCCGTGAATCCCTTGAAGAACAACGTGATAGTATGACAGTCGCTGTAATGGAGCATCTTAAACCAGTGCTTGAAGAAGGTGCTCAACTATCGTGGCGAGAGCTTGCAGACGAATGCGCGGCGGCACTATCTGGCGCACAGTTACCGCTGAAGACGTTGTCGTCCGTCGACTATGTGTCAATCGAGCTTTCCAGAAGTGCGAAACATGGCAGTGGTCGCAGAATGCCCCTGGGGGCTGGGAATTCGTCTCCAAATAAGCGCTCCGCAATGATAGCGTTGGGTAGTAATGTTGGAAACCGCATTGAGAATATCGAAGCTGCCTGTCGACACCTTGACGCGGATCCGGACATCAAGATAGATGCAACAAGCACTTTGTACGAGACCAAGGCAATGTACGTGGAGGAACAAGCAGCTTTCCTGAATGGCATGTGCAAAGTACGTAAACATAGGTTCTTCCACGATGGCAACACTGACTTCTCTAGATCCGCACTGGCCTTCCGCCACTAGAACTCTTGGACCGACTACAGAGTATCGAGAACGAATTAGGGCGCGTGAAGCTGATTGATAAAGGACCGCGAAACATCGATCTGGACATCGCAACGTACGCGCGTGACTGCGTCGACTCGAAGCGTCTGTCTATTCCCCATAAATTGATGCTTGAGCGAGAATTTGTTCTACGACCCTATTGCGAGTAAGTGCGTTCCTATTCTACAGCAAACAGCAACTGACCAGAACTCAGCATTCGTGCGAACGACGTACACCCGAAGACAAAGAGACGTATGTATCAACATCTGGAAGAGCTAACAAGTGGCGGAAGCACCATGTATGCGCTCACGCCTTTGGCGCCGGAATGCGAGCCATTACGAGCACTTGAACCTACACGTCGTACATTGGTCATGTCAATTCTGAACGTAACCCCCGATTCTTTCTCCGATGGAGGATCAAACGAGCCCACTGATGTCGATGCTCTAAGGAGGACAATCAATGCGCAAATCTCTGCCGGAGCCACCATTATTGACATAGGGGGGCAGTCGTCCCGTCCAAACGCACCAGACGTGAGCCCTGAAGAGGAGATCTCTCGAATACTGCCTGCGATCGAGGTCATCAAGTCGATGCCGGAGGCTAAACATATCGCTATCAGCGTCGATACGTACCGGGCTGCTGTCGCTGAGGCAGCAATACATGCCGGGGCTCACATCATCAATGACATCTCGGCTGGGCTTCTGGACGACGAAATGCTACCAACTGTAGCCCGTCTGGGCTGTACTTACGTCATGATGCACATGCGTGGCACACCAGCTACGATGCAAAGTGCGGAAAACACCATGTATCAGGAAGGGCTCATTACCACGATTGCGATTGAATTACAGAGAAGACTCAGGATAGCACAACAGGCAGGTATACGGCGGTGGCGCATCATCCTTGACCCTGGCGTAGGTTTCGCAAAGACCGCGGAGCAGAATGCGGAGCTACTGGGTAATTTTGCGGAACTGAGAAATCATCCAAGACTGAGAAATCTTCCTTGGCTTGTAGGCTCGAGTCGGAAAGGTTTCATTGGAAAGTTTACCGGTGCAGAGGATCCGAAGGACCGAGTGGAAGGTACAGCAGCTACAGTCACAGCGGCCATCGCTGGCGGAGCGGAGATTGTGAGAGTGCACGATGTGAAGGAGATGTCGAGGGTCGTAAAGATGGCGGATGCGATGTATAGGAGAGCACCATCTGGGCCAAAGGGTGTGAGGGAAGCGGAAAATGACGGACAGGAAGAACTTGAGAGTGAAGCTCGCGATGAAGAGATGGATGATGACAAGGAGCCGGAGACGAAGGCGAAGGACGAGTGAAAGTAGGTCTGAGGGCATGTCTGGCGTTTTTGTGTGCATAGACCAGAGCATAGAAGCATGGCGAAGGCGCACGGCATTCTACACATGTGTACAAGTATGAAATCGTAGCATTCACGTATCCTGCTAGAGGGCGAATTATCGCCATCAGCGGAGAAGCGAACCACGATCACAATCGGACGGAGTGACCATGCTGATGACAGCCCGTGTGTACTCGCGTGGAGTGTGGAGTAAGCAGCTTGCAAAGCCCAAAGATTGATACATTTCAGCACCAAGAAATACTGTCATAATTCACATACACCCCTCCCTCCCCACCCAT
>JAASLG010000459.1:0-24549 GCA_013365235.1 Cercospora sesami | reverse complement strand
TCTCAACCTCAGCGACCGGGTTCGAAGGGGGAGAATGGGCTCGTAAGGCCATTGAGATATGAAGCTGTCAAATACTGGCCACAAATTGACAGATGCCCTGTCACACGATCTGTCCTTGAGTTTGCTTGTGGTTGTTTGCTTTACAAAGACACTGACTGGTTTCTTTGGCGAGCTCAGCGTCAAGAAACTACCAATTGGAGGCGGTCGTCAATTTTCCTCGACTACAATTGCTCCAATTCCACTACTCGACAGCGCCGCATTCCCGGTGGCGTGCAGCACGGAAGCCGCCGCCATGGCATACGAACTGATGGAGTGGCATATCTAGATTCGAGTTCGAGCACTCGAAGACTTCGGCACGTGAGAGCCGCTTTCAATAATAGCAATGAGTCGTCGCCATCTTGATCCGGTTGTCAAGCCCGAGCCGCTGCCGCACGGGACGCTTTGGTTGTCGGCAGTGCGTCTTCGGGTGCCTGGTTCACTCTCGGTCGCTATCCGCTGTCATGTCCAGGCTTGCGGACCTTTGTGCTAGCCTAGATGGCCACTGCACTGCATGCAAAGAAGGATGGGCATCGTCACGAAGCAAAAGGAGTGCAGTTCGCCAGCGATGTAGTCCCCTGGTGATCATAGTTGACATTCGCATGCTGCACGATTTCCACTTCCATTTCGCATACTACATTCGATTCTCCGGGTCTTGCCCCTGCTGCAAAAGCGACAGATCTGTTCCACTCAGGGATGACGATCATATGTCGCGCCCGTTCGAAACCTGCGCTGTGCTGCACGAAGCCGAATCTACGGCCGGCCATGATTCGCCAGATATCGAGTTCACAGTGCGGCGGTGCTACGCGCACGAACAGCGTAGACACGGAACGGCGGGGCTTGGTCAATCAACGAGTGTTGCAACAGACATCAATCAATGCCCAGAGGCCTAACGTCCCGGCTCGTCCTTGGTCCCTACCGGGCAGGTACAGCGGACGATCTTCGCCACTCATCTGGCGGACTATCGTTCTCTATGCAATCCTCATACCGTGTCAGGAAATGGACAACACTCGCGTGACTTCATCTAAATGCCATGGCTTTCGAATCGTCATTCGAAGCCGACCGGACGACATTCTTGCACGTCAGTGTGCTATTTGCCGTGTGTGCAACCCAAATAACACGTTTTCACGGACGGCAGCAAAAGCACCTTTCGGACGGCTCGCTGTGAGGCAGCCGTTCGCCATCGTGATCACTCGCAGCCCACTCCGACCCGAAGGGGCTTCCAGAATATGATAATGTGCGTTGGCTGTACTAACATACCTCGGTTGCACTGCTACAACCATACAACTATCGTGAAGAATACCACGAGGGCAGTACGAATCGTGCACAGGCGAAACATGCACAGCCCACCTTGTCCTCATTCCCTCAAAGACAAAATCCTCCGCTCTCGCATGTCCGAGCAATCGAGGTATCGTGCAACGCGCCACGTGTTGTATGGCACCGTTTGTGAAGAGACTGGCTATTGTTGTCTAGAAAGGCAATGCAGCAGACTGCAAGAGCTGCCTCAGTATTTGCCTACCTCTCTTTCAGTCTCTTTGAGCTTCTTATCGACCCTATTTGCTCACGAAAACAACAATGTCTTACACGCTCGCTATATGAGCAGTCCATTTTGGACGACATGGCATTCAGATCAATCACCTTCGTCTTTGCCAAGCGCAGCGCAGTCCACGACGCAAAAGAACAAGCCAAATAGCATATCCTCCAAGAAGCATGCCCCTCACAACATACGAATACACTTGCGGCCACGTCTATCAAATCCAAGGCCGGCAATGCAGCTGCTTCTACAATCAGATGATGCGGATCAACGAACCCAGCAACCACCACGCTCGCATCAACGAAAGAGTTTTACCATTCGGGACGGAAGAATGTCGACATGACAGGACGGTCGTCAAGGCGTATGACTGCCATGACTGTCGCCGTACACGCGAAAGACAGACGGAGAGGCTGTATCTGGTTGACCGATATGGATTTGAGCGTCGGTATGATCGGGTGGCTACTTTGTACTACGACCGTTTCAGAGGGGGAAGTTGGTGGCACGGCAGAGATGAGAGGAAATGGAGGTGATGGGCAGGCAAGGGATGGAGTGAACGAGGCAGGATGCAGCTATTTTGTACATGGCAATATCGAGAGAGCCGCGATCGGTTGAGATTTCCGCATCCACGGTAGGGAATTGGGGCGTACTGGAAGCAAGAAATGCGTGTGGACGTGGATGTTCGGATTATCGCTGCTTCTTCGAAGCGTGCGTTGCTCCCTCGGGCTCATCGAGCTTCAAAACATACAGCGTGATCCCTACTTGAAACCAACTCGCCTTGGCAGTCTCCTCTCAATGCCTCGACGCGTATTACTTGAGGTCCACTGGGCCCTTACGCGAGCTCAAGGCGCATTGCTCGAATTCCACTTGCTGAAGAAGTCGAGGACAACCGGAGTGAAATCAAGACTCTTATCCAGACAGCGACGTTTGGTTTGATTGTAGTTATCGGATGCATCCCAATTATTGCTGAAAGCGTTAGGCCAGCAGTGGCCCAATTCGAAGATCTGGTAATGCTTCACGACTTCGTTGCGTCCGCCACAAGAATAGGTGGTAGTGTTGTAGCCGCCGAGATCCTTGGAATATTTCGCCTTTGCGTTGGAGCCACAAGTTCGCTGGCCCCACCAGCTTACCCATTTACCGACATCGGGCAGAGGGCCTCCGCTGCCGTCTTTCGTAGGGTGATACGGGATAGTCTGGTCTTTGTCGCCGTGAGATTCCAAGATGGCTCTCTTCTTGCTGCAGTCGCTCAGCTTGGTGTCTGTGTAGAGAGCCGCCGCCGCCATTGCGAATGCCGAGAATTCGTCTCCGTTGTTTGAGCAAGCGAGCAAGTCAACAAAGCCGCCGCCATTCGACTTGCCGGAAGCATACATGCGAGTTTCGTCGATGCAGTATTCCGTTTTGAGATGAGTGGTTAGATCTGTCACGAATTGAAGGTCGTCGACATCCTCGTTTGCATAGCTGGGGCCTTGCCATGATCCTTCATAGCCAGCGGGATAGACAACGAGGTACTGTTGTCCCTTTGCGTAGTCAAAGTAGCGCGAGTTCTGGTATTGTTGCCACGGAGTGCCACTGTTGCCGTGAAAGTCCAATATCAATGGCCACTGCTTTCCGAGATTCTTGTTGTACCCATCTGGCACCTTGACGGCGTAAGTCCTGTCGAATTTGCCCGAGCGGATGGTGTGACTGGCTGTGTCATTGTTGAAGCCTTCGTGGTGAGACTTCTTGCAAGCAACAGATGAGCTGGACGAGGCTGTGACATGTGACGCTGCTAATGCAGTCAGAGCCAGAGTGGCGAGCATTCCCATACTGCGAGTGGTGGATATTGGGTCAAGTGGTAGTACAAGGACTCGGTAGCAGCAGGTATGGGAAGAGAACAGAATACTTATAAGAAACTGCGCATAGTCGGAAAGAAGGCAGCCAAAAGCGGGTCTGATCAGCAGAAGGAGCGGCTGAAGCGACGAAATCACATACCACATCAAGTGCTTACGAGGTGGGTATAGGATCGGCAGCTGTTACGAGCCGATGTGTGGTCAAGAGCATAGAATGCGCTGTATACGAAAGGTGCTTGGGGAGAGAGACTTTAAGGCGACCTATGTGCATGCCAATCCTGTCCGTGGAGCTTGCCCGAACGTGGACCCAAGCGCTGAGCACAATTGGCACGAAGTGTAAGGCATCCCATCAATGTAGCAGATTCGAGTGCCATGCTGCTCTTATAGGCAAAGGCTGTACAATGTATCGTGCATCGTCACATATGGCACTGTAACGCTGGGCCGGTGGTGGATGCGACATTGACAGCACCACGTCGGCTGTGCGTCATGCAGCGGAACAACCTGAGGTAGGAGGAGCCGCGTTCCTGCAGCTGCCGAGATGGCAGGATTATCTCGAGCGTAATCAATGCAATCCAAATCGCCATATTGTGCATCGATCTGAGCGCACAAATCCAGCTCTGCGTTGACACCTTGGAGTACTGCAAAGAACGAACGGGCAGCAGTTTGGCTCTCGGCTCTCGCCAGACCTTCCCCCTTTGGACGTTCCCACGCCTCCACTCAAAACTCGACTTCGCCAGCTCCCTCTTCTGGTCTGCAACCATCACCCATCTCAAGGTAGGCTCCCTCTTTCTCCCATTCCCTGCCCTTTTCATGATGACCGAAAAATAGCATGTATTACCGTACAGCACACAGTGCTCATGGCGATCAAAATTTTTATCATTTGAGTATTTCTGACAACGCTCACCAACGTCGCACGAGAAGCACGAATATCCGGCGAGCCACCTGCTAACGCGCTCGAACAGTGATCATGAGTAGTCCCAAGGCTCCTGCTGGGCATTTCACGCTCCTCTACTTCGCCGCATCGACCACGTTCACCGAGAGAGACCACGACTTCTTCCCTGCTCCGCTCCTGGTCAGCCAGCTCTACAATAAGCTTGATGAGAAGTATCCGGGCATTAAAGAGAAGGTGCTGTCCAGCAGTGCTGTAACAGTCAATTTGGACTATGTGGACCTCGATGAGGAGAGCGCGAAGGGAGACAAAGGACTTGCCATTCAGGCTGGTGATGAAGTAGCCATAATTCCACCTGTCTCGTCAGGATAAATCAACGTGACGCTTCCTAGTTCAAACCTGCAAGTCTCACCAGTCCTCTGTTGTGTCTCTCGGCCAGGATACAAGTTGCGGACGCACCGACCAAGCATCTTGACCAATCAATCTCAGCCGATTTTCTGCCGCGAAAACATGTCCAGGGCCAGGCATGCGGGCACCGAACAATGTATATCCTTGGAGCAGGCAGTCATTACTCTGTGATTTGAGCTGGAAAATCTACAGTTTACGGCTCTGTGTCTGCCACTAGTGAGTCAAGGGACTTCAAGGAAGTACTCACTTCTGAATTATCAGGGGTGCAGGCGCGGCGCTGCTCACATGTTGGCTCCCATTGCATTCACTTCTGTGCCCCACCTACTGACATGAATCTATCCAAAATCACATTCTGACGCTATGCAAAGCAACATCACAGACACTTCAACAACAAGCAAAGTCGTTGTGCTTCGTCTCGATCACCTTCGCCATTACTTGGGTATCGCCATCGGTGGTGGCTTGATTCCACGCCATACCTCGAGACATTCGATCAATATGGGCGGATCGGCACTTGACACTCAAAATCACGCCATTCGCCGCCGCATCCGCGACAATGTCGCTGCTGCTATCCGTCAAGATTGGGACTCTCTGAAAAAGTGGTACAAACCAGTCAAGATTGTGGACGCCACGGATGCACGTTGGCTGGCCCTGGCCGAGCAGCAGAAGTCGGTCAGGGAGAGGGTTGAGACTGCCTCCAAGCCGTCAACCGATGCCGTGAAGAAGCACATGATCATTACGGCACTACGCGATGAATTTCCGGAACTTGCGTCAGAGGTTCCTGCACCACCGGAACCAGGAGTTGGCGCGTCCCTGCCTCCAAATAACGAGCGAACGGCTTTACCAAGCTACGAAGCAGCAACGGCGAAGATGGCAGTAGATGCATCTCCGCTCGACCCCCTGGCTTCGGAGGCACCCAATCTCCAAGCGCATGAGGCTTCCACCAAGCGCAGACTCACGGAGACACGGTTCCCAAAACCGTATGCCAAGAAAGTGAAGGTGTATGACTTTGCCGACTCGTCTGGCGACGAAGACAACGGCGGGGATGGCGACTTTGACCCCAAACAGGAGCGAAGTGAACGTGTGGCGGTCCGCGGTGAGCGCAGGCAGCGTGCCGAGGACAAAGGGGCCGTAACCGTCACCATTGAGCAACTCGAGCGCCAACGCGAGGACCTTGGCGACAAGTATCGCCTAGATGACATTCAACTCCTCAAAAAGATTGCAGAGATACGGGGCGACAAGCGAGAAGGCTTCAAATTGGTTGAAGAAGAACTGAATCTGAAGCACAAGCGCGCGATGGAGCAAGCTCGGCGGAAGTACAGTCTCGAGAACTGATCGACGACCTAGTGGACGTGTCTCCAAAACGAAAGACATGGCACTGCGCGCTGGCTTGCCTTCAGCTACATTTCCGCATCAGAGATGGATACGGAGTGACTATCTGTTGTTGGTGTCAGCCCTACTAGCGGGAATCCTATGCATCCTGCAGCTGACTCCTTGGCTTGCAGGCCACAGTCACACTTAGAAAGCCAGAGTCCTCCGGCAAAACTCACAACTTCACGATTTCTCATTTGGTAGCACACACGTTTTACAAGATGAATACCCCGCGACCAGCTTACGGTACGATGCAGACGTCGAATTCCACTCAGGACTTCTTACCTCCAGCCGCGCGAACAGAGACCCAGTTTGACAAATTGCCGAAACGTGAACGCAGTCGCATCGTGATGTTCGTGGTAGCTTTCGTGGTCCTGCTAATGTTTGGCTGCCTATTACTTTATTGGTTTCTGGTGATGTGAGCTGTCTACGACAGTGTTTGAGACTCAAATCTACTGGTTCTGGGCGCGGCGTTGTGGAATGTAGTTCTTGACAAACACTTCCTTCGTGAACATCAGCAGGAATCTGGTTCCGCAAGATCCCACGAAGCAGTATTGTTCAACGTTACCGAAATGCCGACCACTAGAAGTTCGAAGAGAGTCGCAAAGACCTTACCAACGCCCGCCAAGCATATCTCGCTCGCCGCTCGCAAACGCGCAACCAACACGACTTCGCCATTTCAGAGCAAGAAGACCACAGCAAGTCCCACGCGCATCGATCACGACCAGGTCAAGAAGTCATCTATACATTCGCCAGACCGACCTTCCTCACACCCGTATCTCAACACTCCAGACCTCAATCGTACAACCTCTGGTCTTTTCCTCACAGATCGAGACGTGCGACTTCCTTCCCCGCGAACACATCCCTTGGACTCCGGCTCGCTCTCCTCAAGGCCCGGGTCTCATCCTGCGTCTCCTATAGCTCGCGCGCCCTCGCCACTTCGACATGAGATTTTGCTTAGAGATGAGGGAGGAGATCAGAATATAAGACCTGAAGATATTGAGATTATTCATTTGGAACTTGGGGACGATGGTACTTTCGATATGATGATTTCGTTGCGTAATTCGAAAGAGCTCGACGTGAAGACGAGGAACGTACCGATGATGTTTCTGGATGTGCTCACGAAGCAACTCGACGTGTGGGGTGTCGTTTGGATGAAGAAGTGAAAGGGGCCAGGGCATGGGTGGCTTGGTAAACAGGACCTGGGAGTGGACGCGAGGAGATGATTGCGAGGACTGTACGAAGACAAGGATTGGACTATGGTAGCGACACGTCGATGATCGCGCGACACCCAAGAGTTTGTCAATGTGGTTGTGCCGAGAACCTGGTCACTCGGAGGATACGACCGAATTCAGCGCTCACAAGGGTGGTCTTGACAGATGATTGCAGGTGAACTGAAGAGGCAGCAGAGGGTCTTTTTCTGAAGCGCGTGTTCGCGCAGCATTACTTCTTCCTGCGGACTATTAAGTCGACTGATGGCTACTCGCTGTCATCGTCCTCTTCGACATCTAGCATCTCCTCATCGTCATCATCTTGACTGTCGGCCTCACTTTCACTGGCCTCATCGTCACTCTCTTCACGATCTTCTGCGCCTCCTTTGGCAGCCTTCTCGCTAGCACGCCTCCTCTCCTCCTCTTTCCTGCCCTCCTCGATGACCCTCGCCTTCTCCCCCCTAGTCTTCCGCTGCCCTACGACATACGCGCCCAACGGAGTCTTCTCCCAACTGACATCCTTCAGGAACGCATCCACGCCTTGTCGGTGATTTGGCGCAAACTCGACCTTTGCTCGCCTCTCCTCAATCCACTTCGCATTGGCCTCCAGTTTCTGCACGAGCAGCTGTATGGCGCTGTTGATTTTGGTATTCTTGTTGCCACCCTTGCCCTTTCCTCGCTGATTCGCTTCTTTGAGCCAACGACGTAGCATGACTGTGACTGGAAGAGCAAGTTCGGGGAAAGCAATGTTTTTCGTCCACATAACGAAGAATTCGGAAAGCAGTTCCTGCACTTGCTCAGCAACGCCATCCTGATATGTGCGAGTTCGCAAGTATGACTTTGGCGCCCGGATCGTGGTGTTGAAATCCAACGGCTTGAGCGTAGCTGGCTTAGGAGCCTTCCTCATCTCAGCACTGTTGAGGACTTCATACAGGGGAGCTGCGAGTGGAATGTAGGTTCCAGTAGCGAGACTGACTCGCAGCAGCGAACGCACGAGCTGGAAGCGCAGTGGAAAGTAGGTCGCTGTCGGGATCAGTCGCAGTGCCCCTAGCGTGACTTGCACGAAAGGATATATCAGTGCTTGCAGGGGTGAAGACGTTTCTGTGCAATGCATTGCCAGAACTCTACTCCAGAAGTCGAGGCTGTGCACGTATTGCCAATTGTATATCGCTTTGTAGCTCTCGTTGGAGTTGTTCGTGATGCTGCCTCGCAGGTGCAGCGCCAGGCTTCGGATGAATGTGAATGCGGTAGTGTATGCTACACCACCCTCGCCACCAGCAAGACCCCAAAGCTCAGCAGCAGAGTTTTTCATCAGATTCACGCCAGGCATAGTGTGCACTGTTGTGTTGCGCGCGCCTTTCACTAGTGCCTGATAAGTGGCTTTGAGCACGTTTTCGCGAATGCCGGCATCGCCAATTACGGTCAGTCGGCGCATGACAAGGAACGCTGCGATACGCGTCGCTTCGGTGTTGCTATGCGAAGACCAGACAATAGTTACTGCACGCGAGACATCCCGCACCAGCTTCTTGAAGGAAAGCAAGTAAGGTAAGAGCGGCAACAGCGACGCGAGGGTAAGTCGGAGTGTGGCTGGATCCGATAAATGGTCCAGAAGGTGCAGAATACCAGATATTTGAGAGCGCAGCATGGGACCGAGTGTCTTGAATTTCTTGGATTCCGTCTGGACGTGGACTTTCCCAGTTTTCGCCTCCTGTACCGGCAAGTGGTGCTCAAAGACTTTGGGGATCTCTTTCAGTGCAGTAGTGAGCAGCTCGTGGTAGACCTGTGGATTCGATACCGAGTACTTGAACTCCTTCTCCTCTGCGTCTGACGAAGAAATTTGGGCCGCGGACCTGAAAGCGATCACGACCTCTTTTGCGGCACGCAGGGAATGTTGTTCTTGCAGTGCAGCTCTCCACTTCTTGACAGTCTTGAGATCCAGCTCGTTGTTGTCCGCCTCGTCTTCTGAGTCGTCTCGTTTCTTTTGTTTCTTCCGCTTAGGCTCGTCATCGTCGGTCTCGCTCAATTCCAGATTGTCCAAATCATCAAACACCTCAGGCTCGTCCTTTTGTAGCACTTTGTGGAATTCTGGATCCTCCTTGGCCAATCGATCAAGCTGCTCTTTGAAGTCGCCAACGTCGCTCTCAGAGTCTGATTCGCCATCGCTATCTCCTCGCACCGGCGCCTGCTCCGCAGCAGAGCCTGAATCCGATGTCTCGTCGTCGCTGTCTCGTTTTCTCTTGCTGGCTTTCTTTTTGGGCAATTCGGGGACTTCGAAACCGCCTTGGAAGAAGTCGTCGACGCTCATATCCTTGAAAGCATTCGCGACGGCCTTCTGATTGCTCCCATTCGTTGTCGGCTGCCTATCGGATTCCCCATCCTTGCCTTCCTCTTCTGCCCTCCGCTTTTTCTTGCGCTCCTTCAGTTGCTGCTGCTGCTTGGTCTTTTTCAATCCCTTGCGCTTTTCCAATGTGTCTGACAGATGCTTCTTCTGGAACTTCTTGGTCGCCTTGCTGATCGGCATCGTGGCGACGAATGCAGATATGCGTGTTGACAGAATGCGGAAGTGGTGTTCGAGCTCATGGTCGGAGTTCGAGTCCAAAATTTCAGCGGGTCCCGGGACAGAAGCGGAAGTGGTCCGCGCAAGCTTGCACCCACGAGCTCAGCAACGACGGCACAGCACACGACAGCCGGAAACACAGGGCATCAACGACGACTCCGACGTCCGCAGCATCATGTACGCTCCGCAACAGCTAGCCTACGCGCCCACGCCGTACAGCTACACGCCATCGAACAGCCTGACGGCCAACATCAACCTGGACGAGGAAGTCCAGCTCGCCGACACAGCCGCCGAACGAGACCTGTACGAATCACTTGCAGAGGTGTACAGCATCATCATCACCCTCGATGCGCTAGAGAAAGCGTACCTACGAGACAGCATCAACGAAGCCGAGTACACCGAGACATGCGACCGCCTGTTGCGCCAGTATAAGAGCAACCTCGCCGCCGAGAGCGTGCAAGCTGCGTTTGGAGATCTGGAAAGCTTCAAGGCTGAGTGGGGAGTGCGTGCGCCCATTGTGCGCTGGGACACGGCCGTGTGTGCTGACGGCATTGCAGCTCGAAGTGCCCAAAGCCACGGAGCGACTGCGCATCGGCCTTCCGGCGACGATTGAGAGTGTGCCTACGCGCACTTCGTCACAGCACCACCGAGCGTCCAATTCTCACGCTCCAGGCAATAACGGTCCGGGAGCTGCCGCAAATGCCACAGCCATCGTCTCTGCATCGGAGAATTTCATCACACTCTTTGACGCCATCCGGATGAACATTCTGTCCAAGGACACGCTCCATCCCATTCTGGTGGATACTATTCAGGCGGTCAATAAAGCCACCGACCGGGACTTTGAGAACAAGGGCAAAATCGTGCAATGGTTGATTACCCTAAACCAAATGCGAGCTGCGGAAGAGTTGAGTCCGGAACAAGCCCGAGACCTCCAATTCGATTTGAACGCCGCCTACGAGGGCTTTAAGGCTACTCTTGGGTAGGGTGCCAGCGTCGGCTGTCTGTCCATTTTGGATGCAGTACTACCAGCAACTCACAGACATCGCATCTTGGACAGAACTTCGATCTCGATAGCATTGCCAGCGTTGTCAAGCGCGTCTCTGGATTCGGCCGATGCACACTCCCGCTGCATGCGATCCCATCATCCGCTCGATCTGGACGATTCTATCAAGGAGGGGTCTGAGTTGACGTCGAGGTGTGCTAACCCAGCACTTTCGTTCGAGGCTTCCAATTAGTCACATGTGATGTCCTAGCAATCACTCGGGATCTCGGCCTGTCACATTGTTGTCGCAATGAACGAAGCTGCACAAAGCCTCTGCGTCAATGCAATGGCGTACGTTCATCTGACGCCGTAACAGAGTTGCCTGCGAACACACAGTGCGAGCTGAGTCATCGTACAGCACGTTCGTGGCGGCCTTTTGCGCCTCGACCCGATGACATGGCGATGTGCCGGCACCGCACTGCCGGATTGGACATGACATGTCAATCTCGGCCCGGGGTATAGAAGGGCGACTGAGTCGTCCAGTTTGCAGGTACGCGTAAACAACCAGACAACCACATCGATCGCAATGCAAATACCCGGATATTGTTATGCGAATGGGCTGCTGCATACAACGCACTGCTATTGCATGAAGGCGGCGCTGTCCAGGTCATATGCCTCACGCCCAATCCCAGGAATAGCAAAGCAATTCTGTCCGAAACGCTGGCTAGCTGCAGGAACGGACTGTGAAGAAGCATAACAGCACCGCATACACCTGGTTGTAGTTCGCAGACTGCGCGAGCCGTTGGCGATAATGATTGCAGCATGCATAATCGACGCCTGCAGGATGCAAAGATGCCCAATTGATGCGCACTAAGCATTCCAGGAGATCGGCGCCATTTTTCGGCCTGCATGTGGTTGTTGGTCTGTGCGCGCCGCGGCTCTGCATCCGAAAGACGTTTGGATTTCGAAACAGCACACAGCGAGGCTTGAACCATGTATGCGTCCGCAAGACAGCTGGCCGCGAAAGATCTCGGTCTCGCCGATGGGCGCGAGCAGGAGGACGAGGAGGCGCTGGATGGTAGGCACGCCCCGTACGCATCGAAGTGACAGGTCAGCTGATCGACCTTGCAGTGCTCGATCTGCCGCAGCTGCACCAGCGCCCGAGAGCAGAGACTCTGCTCCTGACCCTCGCCGACCTGAGCTCGCAACCAGCCTCGTGGGATGGCACACCCCGCAATGGAACCCCGACGTCGCCGTTATCGGGCACATCCACACCATTCCGCAGAAAGAGAAAGATACGTAGTCATGGCATACCCAGCTACTTGACCAAGATCATAGCTAGTCCCCTCGCTTGGATCGAGGACGATGAGCAGAAGGAATGCATCTGGGAGGCGGCCGCGCAGCGCCTTAGCGAACGGAGTGGGAGGACTGCTATGGGCTCGATTAGCAGGACCTTCGTCATCCCGCTACAACCAGACCTGCCGCTGTCCCACGACCACAGCACTGGGACCACCATGACAAATGAGAATGAGATATATGCAAGTACGGACACCATTGACGGGTACCTCAACCTCACTCTCCGTGAGCCCGCATTGACGGGCGATGACCTGGGCTTGAAGACTTGGGCATCGTCGTATCTTCTCGCCAAGAGAGTTGCTGTCCTGCAGCATACACTTCCCCGCCTGCCACAACATGCATCCATTCTTGAGCTCGGTGCGGGTACTGGGTTAGTGGGAATGGCAGCTGCTGCAATCCTCAAGAAACATGTCATCATGACCGATTTGCCAGAGATCGTGCCTAACCTTGAGCACAACGCGCGGCTGTCTGCAGAAGCAATTGCGTTGCATGGAGGCAGAGTCGATTGTGCCGTGTTAGACTGGGTGCAGCCCGGGGCATTCTTCCTCGATGGCATGCACGAAGGTCAGGCGCATACCTTTCCCCTGATATTTGCAGCCGACCCGATATACGGTCCCGAGCACCCGCGGCTGCTTGCCCAGGCGATATCATATCACCTGGCTGAGAACAGCAATGCACGTGCAGTAGTCGAGATGCCACTCCGCGACGCTTACGTCGCCGAACGAGAAGCGTTCAGGCAGGCCATGAGTGATGTCGGTCTTGTGCTTCACGAAGACGGTCAAGAGACCGGCTTTGATGACTGGTCCTCAGCAGTCGACGAAGACCTTATCGAAGTGACATGCTGGTGGAGTGTGTGGAAGCGGTGATGACATTGTTCGGCAGTTATCTCCCTCCTTCCATTCACCACAGCAGAGTGCTCGTAGGTACATTAACGATTGTTACACTATCTCATCTTCACGACATTTCCTCTGTATAGTCTTATTCACGGATGTTCATCGCTATTTCCTCATTTCTATGGTAGTCCTTATAAATACTGCTAATGTCTCTAGCACAGTAACAAACAATGAATGACACGTTGCTACCGACGATTCGAGTGGTTACTAACAAGCAGATGACAAACTCTGCACTCATCCAACAAACATTCAAACCCAAAGGGCGAGCGATTTGTGACGCTTGCAGTCTGCGAATGCTCGAAACCGCTATGCCAGCTGCTAGTGGTCCAAGAAGGTCGACGATACGAAAATTTGGAGAGCGCATGCACTTCGAAGACCGAGGCAGCGTGGGTACTGCTCCTGACCCAACAAACAATCCACCCGCGTTTCCCTCGAATCGGAGCGAGGTCGATCAAGAGGATGAGCGCATAGCAGATCGAATTTTCGAGGACTTTGCAAAATTCGAATGGCCCAGCCAGGGATATGATCGAACGCCTTGTCCTTCGCCAGCAATCAGCGAGTCATCTCATAGTCCTAAGTCGAGTAGACTTGCAGAGTCCTGGATCGCAGACCTGAAAGCCTCCGCGTCGCATGCTGGCATATCAAGCATAAACTCATCGCTGATGCAACACATGAGAGATGCGGACATGAAGTGGGCCGGCCCTTCAACTGGCCATGTCCTGGATATACCTGACATCCCTCATGGACCCAATCGCAAGGCAGATGGACCACCTTCGCACACAACAGCTTCTTCACCATCGCTATTCATGGATCCCAAGCATGCAGCCGCCAACAACCTCATCGCTTCTCTTGATGACGACTTCTCGCCGACATTCCAGTCTTTCATGTCAACTGAACGCTGTACCAGCGATGCAGACTCGGATGTCAGCTATCTAGACTTGACGGATCTCGACTCTTCGGCTGCACGAACAAGCTCTTCCTCAGATCGTGTCGAACATGGCAGAAGGGGAGCAATCGTGGGACGTGGACGCTCGAGGACACGGTACCACAGAAATGGCTGTGAATGCTATGAATGCAAACAGTTGAGAGTCCACTCATAGGGAACCTGTTGTGAGCACACGTCGCTGCTTGCGCTCACTGTCCAGATCTTGCGAGATGACGTTGATTCCGCTGCATTGTGCCTGGCTAGACGAGTCATTTTGCCGCTTCGGCGATGTAACCGTAGACGCTTGACACCACTCACATCGTCGTGGTTGATATCATCTGGCAGCCTTCAACATCAGCGAGTTCATTGGCATCACGTTCGTCCGTTGGACGGTCCACTTGGGAGAGGCTTCTCATGCGATGAAGCCACAATTTTGCTTTGAGCCACTTCCGATATTGACCTTTGCTGGTGGATAAACCGGGTAGCCAGTCCGAGCCATGGACTTTGCATTTTCAGCTGGTTTGCTTCACTCAACCTCTATTCCCTCCGTCATTGCTGACGAACACATCACTTTCGGGCATCCCACGAGCACCGTATATCGCAAACCAATTCTGCGCAGCAGTACAATGGTCTGTGGCTGGTCTACGGCATCAGCCTATGTGGTTGTTGCCCTGCAAAGTGGCCATGGCTCTGCGCTCCGCACTCGCAAGAAGTCAAATAGATGAATTGATGACGCGCAGGCGGCGACGCACAATTGTCAATAATCTTGGATGAGCGGCACGCCCACGCGACGTAGATTGCTCGTCCAAATTGAACAATCTATCTACCTTCTCACGTTTGTGAAGACTTCCGTAGTATGGTGGAATTCGCGCTGCATGTTATATTATGGGAGCCACCGGCGAGACACTGCCAATGCATAGATCTACTGTGCCTGACTAGTCGAGTCATTGTTGTACATTGCTTCGTATACCATGTCTAGACATCACGTCTATGGCTCTGTGACATCGTCTTCCAGATCTCTCATCCTGTTACCAGCACATTGCTTTTTCATAGTGCTGCCATTACCCGATGCGTTGAAGTTTCGTCGCTCATCGGCATGCCGATGCTTCGGCTTCGTGCATTGGGCCATGGACTAAAGAGGCAAGCGGCGAAGACCAATGCGGCCTTCGACTACGCCGGTGTCGTCAGCGTACTGCCCGCAGAGAGCTCACATCAGGTGATCCGCTGCGGTGAGCGCTGCAAAGTGGCAACTCTATCGTATCCCTCAACAGGAATACCATGACGAAGTGAGGAGCTGCGAGCTGCGAAGCTGTGCAAGGTGTGGTTGTGGTCACCCAGAGTTTGGTTCGGTCAATGTCAAAGGAGTCAAGTCCGAAGCGGTGGAAGCAGCGCGCAGCCTTCCCATTCCGCTTGCTTGGGCGAGCGTGGCTGCCCAACGCGTGGTTCGACCACGCCTTCGCTACCACTTCATATTCACGCATGTCTGTCTCGGCGGAACCATACAACTCTCGCAGCTGTCCATTGTCCCAATCGAGCATCTCGTAAAATCAAAATCGGAAATTTCTATGATCTGCAAGAACCTGCATTTGCTGTCTTCTGGTTCTGGATCTGCTGGAATGAGCCTCGTATTTCGTTCTTGTCTTGATCTACGTCTCCGGAATCTGAGACATCAACAATGCTGAGCCACGCTTCGCTACCCCGGATCCATTCAATACGTACTACCTTTTTGGGACGCACTGTACCGAACACTTACAACGTGGCGAATCCCCACCGGCGGAGTGAGACAGCCGCTCCCAAGAACCAGGTTGAGCGCCGCGAAGCAACTTCCGGGTTCTGGGATCAAAGGGTTCGGGGGACCTGGTGCTTTCCAGAGGCTGTTTTGAAGGTTGGTACTGCACCCTGGGACACGGGTCGACGAAGTTTCGGTGCAACAGAAGCGTCAAAGTCGACAGCTCCGGGTTGGAGCCTACTACTCCACCACTCAAGGTCTGCAACAGCAGCATGCGTGTCGGATATCAAGCTGCCGTGAGCATATGCACTTAGGCGAGCGAGCTGACGGGGTTTGCATGTCTTAGAGCGCGAGAAGTATCGTCGCATGGCCAAACAGCACGTTCTGGGCGCTGCAGAGCCGGCAGAGGCATGCAGCTTAGCGAAATACGATGAGTCGCCAGCCGTGTCGATGGCAATTTGACGGTGAATGTGCTGTGTTGTCCAATTTCGAGATTGCTGACCGTAAGTCTGGTCGGCTGCTCTGGAGTGAGGCGGGGAGTGAGGCGAAGCTGTGGTGGCTCAAGACGACATGTACCCCGCCGATGAGCTGTGAGCTTTCCCCAGGTAAAGTGCCTCGCTCGACCGACCGACGAGTGGACACTACGAGAGCAGCGGCGCAAAGATGGACTTCTTCATCATTGGAGCACTTTGCCTTGTCAGTATTGTAAAGGCGACTGCATTGGCGGCCTTTGTATCTTTCTCCATCATCAACAGATAGCAGGCTGTGTCGACTTCCTCCCGAACGTAGACCGACTGTCGACGAATGCAAGAGCGAGGAAGACATGGCGTTCAGCGAGATTCCAGTGTTGGATCTGTCAGAAGCCAGGAATGCGGATACAAAGCCAGGCTTTCTGAAACAGCTGAGGGACGCATTGCTCAATGTTGGTTTCCTATACATCAAGAATGTGGGCATCGATCAGGAAACATTCGATCGAGTTTGCGAGGCAGGCATCAAGTTCTTCGATCTGCCAGAAGAAGAGAAGCTCGCCATTGAGATGAAAAACAAGCCGAGCTTTTTGGGCTACTCTCGGGTAGGTGACAAAGATCTAGACTATAGATAGGATGGACGCTAAGATGTAGCACAGCTTGGGAACGAAATCACAGCACACAAGGCAGATTGGCGAGAGCAGTATGATCTGAGTACACCCCATGATCTTCCCACAGACCAAGACCCACTGTACAATAACCTGCTCGCTCCGAATCAGTGGCCAAATGAAAAGCACCTGCCCAGTTTTCGTGCTATTTTCGAAGACTATATGCAACGTATGGGCGAAGTCAGCATGTTCTTCACAAGCCTCATTGCAGAGGCCTTGGATATGCCCGCAAATGCTTTCGATCGTTTCTTCGATGTCGGGCAACAGCATAAGCTGAAAATCGTCAAATATCCAGACAATGGGACAGGAGTGGGACAGGGCGTGGGTCCTCACAAGGACTCGATGCTCACGAGTTACCTCTTGCAAGCTTCTGAACACAAAGGACTCCAAGCCCAAAACACTCGTGGAGAGTGGATTGACTGTATGCAAGCCACGCTCTCTTAGCAAATACCCTAGCTGACAAATTGTTCCAGGTCCCCCCAAAAGAGGCACTCTTGTCGTCGCCGTAGGCCAAGGCCTCGAAGCTTTGACAGAAGGCACCTGTGCCAGTACGACACACCGAGTCCTCAGTCCAGCCTCCGGCACGGGCGCTCGCTTCAGCATCCCCTTCTTTCAAGGCGTTTCCTACGATGCACAATTCGAATCAATGGACGTCCCGGAGCACGTGCGAGCTTTACGACAGAATATCCTTCAAAGTCAAGATGGTCGACGAGATGACGTCGAGTTCACATTCGTAAAAGGGCGCTGGTCGCATCTTGGCGAGGCAACGTTGATGAATCGGATTAAATCGCACCAAGACGTTGGTGAGCGATGGTACCCAGATCTGTTGGCGCAGATCCGTGAACAACAGGCGCGAGATGCCGTGGTGGTGGAGAAGGGGATTTCGGCTGTGGCCAATGGTGTTGTTGGATGAGAAGATAACACGAGAGTGGTAGAAGCGCATTGATTAGTAGTAGACAGATCCTCCTACGATGTTGTGGATTCCTCTTCGTTCAAAATTTGGTCGGTCGGTATTCCTCACCTTCTGGAGTCGGAGCCCGTCTCCGCTGGTTGTGAGGTGAGGTGCTAGGAGCATTGTCCGGTGGTATAGTTCTGACCAGCTGAAGCCTCTGAGCTAGCGCTTTGGCGCTCAGACAGATAGCCGGGAACAAGACATTAGCGGTCGTAACTCTCAACCGCGCATTGCGTGCTGCTTGCGATTGAGTCCTATAAGATGCGTGAGCGTCATAGCCGCGTAGTTGGGCATTAGAGGAAAGGGGACTAAGAACCAACCACCAACCACGAACTTTATAGAACGCGGCGCACACGGGATGAAGCATGAGTGTTTGGAATAGATCATCTCTCGCAAAGCTATAGTAAGCATATTTGCTGGCGCCAAAGGCCAAAGTGCGACCGTTAGGTGATATTACAAGTACATTGCACGTTCGTTATCTGGTAAAACAATAGCATTTCATCTGGGTATCCCTTGCCTGCGAAAGCAGGTACTGTGGTTCGTTCTGGTCTCTCATCAACGCCGTGGAAGCAAACCCATAGTCATTTCCCTCCGAGTATTACAACAGTAGTAGTAGTGTTCTAGCGTCTGGGTCGCGGCAATGTGTAGCGAAGCGACGGGGTTCAAGAATTCGTAGCTGTGGCAGCCAGTGCCTGGGCAGCAGCAGCAGCAGCAGCACCGCACATCATCATGTGAGATTGGGTGCGATAGACTTTGCAATGGTGGGTGCCGGCAAGCCGCTGTTCCACGGGCCGCGCTTGGCCCAGGCGCGCCGGTAGTGCTTTCGCTACGGGAGCTCTGATAGAGTTTGCGCGTCGCGCGAGCTACCTCACATCTCGATCAAAAGGCGCTCTGGTAGCGTGAAATGCAATGTGGTCTGAGGGCCGGGCTGCATGCGGGGCGCTGTGTGCTGTGGTATGCCGACCAAACTGTGTGTCGCGCACTGGATGTGATCAGGTCTGGTTCCGATTGTAGTCAATTCCGCTTAGCCGCGTGGGTGAGAGGAAGGTGCACACGGTCTGTGCTACCTGCATTGGGCGTAGTCAATGCTAGAAGCGCACGCCCAGAGGGACTTTCCATCGCTTGCCTATCCAGGAAGTTGTCGCGATCAACGCGGCTACCACAAAGATGGCTGGGGGAACAGCTGATCAAGCAGTTGGGTAATGGGCCAATGGGTAGGAGCGGCCGGCGGCCTCCTCTCGGTATGTCTGCTGCTGCGGATATGGCTGCTCACTTGTGGCCGCGTGGAACGATGCATTGGGGAGCGGCGGTGGATGCATCTGGGTATGTGGCGAGCTGTAGTCCGGGCCGGTAGTTGGGACTTGCATGGGCGCCACTTGGAAAGCCTGTTGGGCTGGAAATGCGGTCTGGCCTTGATAGCTACTGGGGCTCGACGACACAGAAATGTTGGGAAACTCGCTCTGTGGAGTCATTTGAGTGTGATATGTCGAGGACTGGTATCCTGGTTGCTGCGAGGGTGCTGTCTCGTATTGAGACGGCCTCTGCTGCTCCTGGCTGATGTATTGGTAACTTGACGGGGCTGCGGACCAATCTACTCTCTCTCCATGCTGGAATGTAGCTGAACCTGGGGCCTGCATTGGGTCCTGTAGGCTGCTTCCGGATGTTTGAAGTGGTTGCAAGCTCTGGGCGCTCTCATGCGATCTCCAGGCGGTCAAGGTAGGTGCATTGGCAACAGAACTGGCAGTTGGAAGACCCATCCCGTTGGCAACGAAGCCTGCTCCATGTTGCCAGGAACCATGGCGGGATCCTGATCCCTGAGTTGTGACCGAGTTGTTACTTGTGGATGTTGACCCCGGGCGTGGGATAGTGGCACCTGCAGCGTTGACCGGTGATGCGGATGGGACAGACAGCAGACTTGACTCTGGCAAACGTTGGCCTATTGCGAAGTGTCAGTCAAAGTGACAATTGTGGCCGACGTCGCCCACTCACCTTCAGAGGGGATGCCATTCATGCTGAACCCTGCTTCGTTGAGCTTGTTGCGCAGGTAGACGATTTCTTCTTCGAGTTCACGATTTCGTTGCTGTGTAGCGTGTGCAATCTTCTCGGTTTGCTCTTGGTTGCCTCTCAGCTCGTTGACGGTCCTCTCGAGGTGGTCAATGTGGTCCTTTGTCCGTTGTCGGATGGCACGCTGGGCTTCTCGGTCGTTGGCTCGCTTTCTCTCGAGCTGCGCGGCGGACAGCGTAGTCACGCTTCGAGTACCAGCTCGGGAGGCGCGCTTCTTGGTAGAGCTCGTTGATGATTTCCGCGTGTCGGATCCGGGAGAGACATAACGTTGCGACGAACCCTTCTCCAACGCTCCATGGGTAGATGAGGAATCAGAATTCATTGGTAACCATGGAATGTGGTCGTTGAAGTGGTGCCACGGTGTTGTAGGAAGAACGCACGTCATGTGGAGTGGTTGTGAAGGTGATATGAGGAAGGAAGATGAGGTACGGGAGCGGGAAGGCCGGTTGATAGCCTTGCTTTATCCGAGTTGTCGAAGCCGTCCAGTGTATCCGGCGTGAAGTGGTGTTGGTGGTGAATGGTGGTGGGCACGATGCTACGAGGGAAGACGAGTAGCTATATGCATGAAGCGTGAGTGAGGCTCGAGCTCCTGGTAGTATAGGTGCTTTGCTATATCAGAGCAACGCAATAATGCGAGCACCGGAGAGGATGCGCGAGAGACGTTGATGCTAATAACCCAGTCGAAAGCCACGGAGTGCCCTGACGGCCGGTCTCTGCCGGCGACTTGCACAATGCGGTCACAGACATCAATGCCTGACGCGGGCTCATGCACGGCCGGCATGACAGGGACCTGGGAGGCGGTTCCTGCAGATGCATGCAGCGTACATGGCGGCTGGCACACTCAGAACCCTATAGCTGGCGCGCTGTCCCGGCCGCCGGCCACCCTCGCAGTCGACTGGAAGCTCCGACCAGTCTGTTCTCGATTGGATGTGATCGCCGCCCACACGCTGTTGTTGCACGCACGAGCCCGAGCCGTGGTAGCGCGCAGGGCTCGTGGCTGCGGTAGCACCAGCGCAGAGGGATATGTCTCACGGCCGGGCACACTCGCCGAAGTTTGGGTGCGCTTTGATGCTCCACGTGGGCGGGTTAGGTCATCACAGCGAGGTGGTGGTGGGTGGTGGACGCGCCACACGATCGCCCGAACTCTGTTCCTGGCAGCTTGCCCCATGTCCGACTCGCCATCGTGGTTATAGCGGACGCTGCTATGATATTGTGAAACTGCCACCCTCAGACGTCTCTGCTGCTGCATCCCCGTCTGGTTGTCTCACTGGCGCGGGCAATATCCTGGGCCAGGCACGGCTCGACCCTGGAAGTGAGTTGACCTCTTGCCCCATTACGGCGCCGCCCCGAAGGATTGCGCGAGAGGGGTGATGCTGCGGTTGCAGTTCTTTTGCTGTTTGAGCGTGCTGTCGGATCGTCCATATCGAGCGCGGGAGGATCTTGGCTGCGATCTCTCCCATCCTAGCGGCCGCAGCTCATACACAATGCGGTGCCCGCCCTGCGACTGCTTTGCACCCCCGGCGGCGGTGTCGCAGCGCTGAGCGCAATAGCAGAACAGGCAACTGAAGACAGCGCCAAGACGGCTTTGCTCTCTGTTGATAGGCTGCGCGGCAAGCGGCCGGAATTCGCCCGGGCGCTCTCAACGTCGCTTGGTTGGAATTCATTGCTGAGCGCATACAACGAACATCCCAGTTGCCGTCGCCCGCTACACGTCGGACCAACGACCCGGACACAACGTTTCCTAGCATCGAGAGGAGGAGACGACGGCATGCCCATCCTGGCACCTTACGCCCGCAGTCCGCTCTAGCGCGTGCGGGCACCTGGCGAAGACCGCAGAACCTTAAAGAAACGCATGCAGGCACGGCATACCGACACGAAAGTTCGTCGTTTACCCGCAGCCCGCGCGGGAGTGCACATCTTGTATCTCGATCCAGCACTCCCAGCTGAGCGACAAAGCTTATATGCAGCACCGCATCGCACGCTTGTGACAGCCTGGTTGTTTTCCTGCAACCTGCCGCCGGCTCTCGGAGTGCGGCGAAATCTGAAACATACCACTTCACTGATCACCTCACGCCTTCGTTGGGCTCTCAAGCACCGCGTCTGCTGTGGTGCTGCAGGCGTTATTGACATGAAACGTAGCGCATTCGAGCTCCTGGACTATTGCGAGGAAAGCGCGACCATCGGGCTCAACAAGATGCCAGTTCAATAGACTGGAGTGGGACGAGGCTGCCACGCACACAGCTGCGCATATCCGGAGCCGAATGCGGTGAAGTACAGGCTCGCGATCTCGCAATGCTCGCTGCTGTCATCGAGACCGCCTCAAGGTCCAGCAGCTTTCTGCTGGGCTGAGCAAGAAGCAATTCATCCACGAGAGTTCAAACCTAGTTGTGTTCCCCGCTGCACGAGCTAGTGCCGCATAACAGCATGCTGCACGACTTCGTTTTGGGGTCCAATCGCAATGATCTGCAGCCACCAACTCTATTGCTCACCAGCCAGAACAACCACATCATGTGGCTGGGCTCGTTGGGGCACCGCACGCAATAATGCCTGCCAGATCCCGATGACATCTTCCTAGACCGACCTGCCGTGGCACTTGATCCGATGGCTATCGGCATAAGCATCCAGCACCTTGTGTGGTATCGTCGAAGCAACACTGCCACGGCAATACGAGACCCCCAAAGTATGCTGTTGGAGTTTCCACTGGACACAGAGCGGAATGCGACGAACTCTGAGAGCCGTGGCAGGCCGGTGCTTTGTGCTGTCAATCTAACGGTTTACATAGCAACGGACAATATGCGCGAGGCTATCTTGGAGACACCGGACGGGGCACTGTGGCTCAATGAGCTATATGCCAGGTATACGGGCCCGTTGAGCGACGTTCTCCCACACTGTCGTTGACGGCATCCGTTCGGCGCCCATTGGCACTCGCAATTCACTTTGGTGGCCCGCACGCTTGGCTGCTCTCAAGTGGGCTTGCGACAAGGATGGCCCAAGCACGATCGGCGCATGGGTGGGTTGTTTTACGTCGATCGTTCAGGTTGTCGGAGAGCTTTCTGGCGTGAGCTTCGCAGCGACCCGGATCATCGGTCACCTGCGCATGATGCGTATCGGCTGAATTCGTGCACAGATCGCGCACTTGGCTGGGCCTTTTTGCACCGCATTTCGTATTTCGGACATATCTCGACCATCTGGGCCAGCAGAAGTTCTCCTTCAGACCATAGCGACGCGCATAATGAAACGCTTGCTGCTCCTACGCTGCTGTCAAAGCTAGTCAGTCCTATCTTCTGGGCCGATCTCGAACCAATTGGGCGTGATTGCAGGAGGGTTAATCTGGGCGTCTGAGACGCCAGTAGGTTCATCAGATCCGGTCAGCGGGGGGAAGCAATGCTGTGGTTGTTTCTGCTGTGGTTGTCGACTGGGATCAGGCACTGTGAGCTGTGCAGCCTGGTTGTATCCCTTCGATCCCACGCCACGCGTGTGGCTTGTCCGGAGTGATCGTGGTTACCATTTCCAATTCACCGTCGCTCAAATGTGGACACGCTCATCACTATCAGCTGCGAATTCTCAGAGCGAATCGACGGGCCTCCGGCGGTGCTTTCCATCCAGGCGCAGCCAGAGGCACCGGAGCAAAAAGATCGATGCTGGTGTCATCAAAGATGATGATGTATAATGAGCCATATTATGCGCCGCCTAGAGATTACCGGATAGAGTGCCACGGGCATGGCCGTCCCTTCTTCGCTTATTTTGGCCCGCACAGCGACGAGAAGACTTCCGCGACGACTCGTGCGCTTTTCTTTGGCATCCTCTTCTGACCACCGGCATAGTCAACGTACGTCACCCCGAATCTAGTCTCATAGCCTTCGGCCCATTCAAAGTTGCTATAGGTGTCACATGTCAGTTTGCAGTGCTGCAGCGGCACGCGGAAATGTACTCACTCCATCAACGACCACGCCATGTACCCTGGAACAAGTCAGCAGACACCTCCAACCACATACTGACGAAACTTACCTTTGACATCAATGTTGTCCTCGCTGTACGCCTTTGCCAGCTCACCAATATAGTCTCGGAAGTATTGCGCTCGAAACTCGTCGTCAAGTAACTGCTCCAGGGGCAAATCGTTCTCGCCCTTCAGACTTGTGCCGTTCTCAGTCACATATATGGTGGGTCTAGAATAGCGCTTCGAGATCCAATTGATCAACTTTCGGAAGCCTACGGCATGAGGCCGAAGCCAAAACGACTGCGTCTCCGGGCCTATCGACTCGCCGGCTTTGTTTTCCTTGAGCGTCTCCACGTTTCCGCCGTGGTCGTTTTCAGCTGGGGCATCCTTGCGATGCTTCACGTAGTCCGCTGTGTAATGATTCATCCCTATGCCCGTGTGAGGATGGGCTTGCAGAAAGTTGATGTGGTTGTTTCACTGACCATAGAAATCATTCGAGCCCTGCACGATGGCCCGCTCGGCCTCAGTGAACGTGGGGAGTCTGTCACCCAATTGGCGATGCATACCTTCAATGCATCTCTAGTCAGTACGGCCGTCTTCATCTCAACAGCTCCTTGATTCTGCTTACTTTCCGGATAATCGCCGTGATATACTGGATCGGCAAACCAGGCAATTGAGAACTCCAGCTTGCGCTCGCACGCCTCAACGTCCAGGGCCTCGTTCGCATCCCATGGCTCAACCCAGTCG
>JAASLG010000458.1:23955-43558 GCA_013365235.1 Cercospora sesami | reverse complement strand
CGGCCCTGCAGAGGCCTGAAGCGCTTCGAGATTGAGTGGAGGATTCAGGATGGAGTCTTCGACCTGGACGCGCTGGCTTCTCTCGTTGCGCACATTCGAGCACAGTGTGTTGCTAGAGGCATCGAGCTGCAATGTAAAGGTCTGCCGCAGAACGTGGAGGAGAGTAAATCTTGAAGATGAGCTTCGACATCCACGCTCTACTCATCAGAAGTGACGGATTCCCGGGAAGGAGACGGCGTGGACCTTCGCGATCATCCCGAACATCCCACGGCGCTTCAGCAGACCTCGTCTGAGTCTCTCACACCGGCGTGTTGACAGTGTACTGGTCACATCCCTGAAGATCTGGAGACGACAAATACGGGAAAAGGCTGGGAGATCTGTACAGAGTTTTGAACAATCAGGCAACCGGCTTGACCTTCACTGGTGTCGTACGGCTTGTACTGGTGAACTTGCTCGTAGGTAGGACTCAAGTCTTCCGTAGGATGGACCGCGGCGCGGAATTGCGAAGATTTCGCAAATTTCAATAGGCTTTCTCCGGTTGTCGGTGTGCTTGCAGGAGTCAGAACGGTGAGAGCAAGGAACGAGGGCGGACGCGAAAGCTTGGCGTCCTTGCTTACGTGAACAAGAGTTTTACGCTAGATCGAGAACGGATAGTTTCAAATACACGACTTCTTATTTTGGCTCCAACCTCAGCTTTCTTTGTCCCTGTCCAGCTGGCGAATCCCGACTACAGATGTCTCAGGCGCGCCACGATGGTGTACGACGATGATCTCGTGGCCGCCAAGCTGACGAGAGAAGAGCAGCAGCGGCTCTCGCCCAAATACTACACGCCCGGCACTGGCCGGAAGCCTGGAAGGGGCGCAAGCTGACCGTCTGACGCACCAGGAACAGCATGAACAAACACGTTCACCGAATCCCTTGAAGAGACTCACCGCAAGTCGATACGCGCTGTACCAGAGATGAAGTCAATGATCGGTACGGGGCGCGAAAAATTCACAAAGTCCGCTCCATAATCCGAAGTCCCGGTCTGCAAAGAAGGGGTGAGGTCTCCCAGCCTCGTTGTCGGAAGCTGTAGTAACCGCCGCCGAGCACTTATGCGAAGGGGAGTAACATCAAGCGACGTCAACGCCGAATGAAAACAACATATCACAAATCGCCGCTGAAGGTCTTTCGCTCTGTTCTCCTTTCCCCTTAATCTCACCTTGGAACCCGAAACTTCCGTCTGACATGGCATCCCTTTGTTCCCGGGTTCGATTGCTCACATGGTTGGTGTGGTGAACTACTTAGCGCGACAGCTGACGCGCCTCGCCAGGCTCGCCTTATACTGAAAACCCCACAAAAACGTCCTAAGGATCGACCACGCTTACTCGCTATATATCGATTTGTCGTCGTCTCGCTCCGTCGTTGCAAGACACATACCAGCCACCTGACCTTACACTACTCACTATCACACTCGTTTTTCTTATTGTCTGGAGTCCTCTATTTACATTTTCTGTCTTTTCTCCTGCATCGAGGCAACAATTCGAAACACAACACCAATCATCATCATGCCTACAGCTACGACCAGCAAATCCTCTCGTGCTTATCGCACTACCAAGTTCATCCTCCTTGTCATGTCGAAGATTCCCGTGCCTTCGATACCTGCCTGCCTCAAGCCTGCCAGGACACCTCCACCGCCACCACCGCCAATGAGCAGGGCCGCGAAGAGGCGATCTCTGCAGCCGGAATTCCTTCCGGAGAGACGCGAAGCTACAATTCGACCCGAGAGAAGGCAAAGTGCAAAGAGAAAGTCCTTGCCACCAACACCAAGACCCGTCTCGATGGTGACAAGTGTGCCAAGTGAGAAGACGATTATCGAATGAACAAAGGAAAAGGAAATGCTGGGTTCTGGTCAACCTGGGAGATGAACTCGCAGGTCGGGTGAGGAACAAGGATGGAAGAGACAGGCAGCGTCTCCGCGTGTATCAAGGCGACTGAGGATGGGTTGGAAGAGATCAGTCAAGGAGCGCGATGGCATCGTGGACGGGCACATCGTCCTCACGCAATGACTCTATTGCACTGGCCATCGGATATGGCTCACGGGACACCTCTGGAGACGGATATTCGCTTCACATTTGATGAAGACATGACCAGGAGTCATGATTAGGGAAAACCATGTATAGTGGATTATCAGGGTGCTCGGAGTTTGGCATGGCGGCGTTATTCCAGGAATAGATTGGAACTGTAGGAAGGGAAAGGCGGAAAAGAAATGGAAAATTTGGCTCTGGAGTTGTTACGATAGTCTCTCGCGAAAATCATACTACATTTGGTCACCAACAAGGACTATCAGGATCGATCTTGACGCCAAGCTCGAACAGAGGTCCGATCTCTTCAGTCTTCAACAAACGCCAGAGTTCAGACTTCTCACCACTCGCGGACAGGACCGAGAGGCATCAAAGGGAAGTGACTGAGGGGTATGAACAAACTTCCGACACGTTACTCTGCTGCAAAGAAGAAAGTGGAGGACACTGCGGATAAAAGCAGCCTGTCGTTCTAGATCCAGTCGGATACTGTTCACCTGTTCGTAGATTTCCTTCTCTGCAGCCAGTCATATCCCATGGAAAGCACCAGCGTGGAGACTCCAGTAACGCACAGCACTACAACACTCGTCCATATCGACAACTGCGACCCATTGATCAATTTCACATTCATGCCAAACACTCCCGTGACAAATGACGGGGTACATAAACAAAAGCCAACTTCGTCAACATTTGTGTTCTTCTTCCCTGTTCTTTTGTTGCTTCGGCATCTACAACGCTGATTGTACTCAAAAGAAGTGTGAAAGTGTCCATTAGGAATTTCTCCAAATTGTTTCCGCTTTCTAAAATGTCTTGGAGAATGACGTCAGGGTAGCCGATATACTTCGACGCGGGAAGCGTGTCTTTTAAAGCTGTCAATTCTGACTTCACGTCTGGTGAGAGCCATTTGAGCAAGAAGTTGACTTCGCTGAGGAGTGTTATCAGATCTTTTCGCTGGCGGTGCATTTCGTCGGTCGTCCGGAGATTCGGGCGCTGGATTTCGTCGAAGGCGAGTCGCCTGATGTTCTGGTCCAGGATCCTCAGGTTCGCGGCCCACGTCTACTATGCGAGGAGATGGAAGAACGTCTCAGGAGAGATATGAGCGTCGGAAGCAGAGCGCTGGGCGAAGAGGATATGAAAGTGCCATGGGTGGGCGAAAAACTGGTGAAGAGCTTGGAACAATGAAGGGCGATTGTCGTCGTAAAGACAAGGTACCTTGAGCCCACCGCGATTGAGACCAACTGGAAGTCTCAGTTCTGGTCTCAGCAGTGAAATATCGTGAGCTGGACATATTGGAGCATCCACGAGGATGAGACCTGCAATCGCGGGTCAGCAGCTGTCGTGCAAAGTCATGGTTCGCATACAGAGTTTTGGGTGCAGGAAACAGCAGGAAATACGCGTAGCTACTTGCCAGCCGCGTCTTTTATCAAAGGCGGCAAGTCGTGGCAACGCGTTGTCGTGCTCGAGGACGTATCGTGTTGATGCGGACCGCCAATAGTCCAATTCCGTCACGTCATCAATGTGCCAGCTCTCGGTCGAAGAAAGAGTATGAACTGGCTTCTTGCGATGCGCTGACCATTGACCGATGATGGACTTCTCTGGACAAGTCCCGGATATGGCAGATGCGTGTTCGACGAAGAACGCAGGTTCGACATTGAAACGGTCTCCTATCGCTGCGATCCAAGACAAGTCAATGTTCTCCACGATCAGTGCTGTTTCATCTGAAGCATTGCCGATGGCGATGTGCTGTAATTGTGGAAAATCTAGTGGAGCTTGTGCATACACTGTGTGCTGACTTGCCCTGGTCGCACTTCTGGCTGGGTGAGTGTGCCTCTCAAGTATTTACTTGCTTTCACACTGCCCTATACCGGCGTAGAAACGTTGGATATAATCTTGCGGGCTCATTTCTGCAACCTGGTCTGGTCTGGAGCCAGCTACCAGGAGATCCAGCGATGCTTGCAGGCGCTGTTGATTTATCCCACTCGAATTCCAGTTTGCAGTGGCTGTGAGCGCCACTCTCTGCTTGAGTACCATGGTCCACGCATGTGTATTGAAGCGAGGCCGCATCAGCTGGTCCTGCTGTGCAACCACACATGTAAGCTTTCTTACCGGTCAGGCGGGGCAGTGCACGTTACAAGAGCATGAATGAAAAAGGCTTCCTAGTGTGCAATTGACTATGCCACAAATCTTACATTGAGCAGAATACAATCACACAGGACAATTTTTATATCTTGTTAACAGAGCGCCATGGTAGGTATGCATCAACATGGCAACAACACCGTTTGACAGGCTCCGTAGGGACGAGGAGACATCGATGTCAAAGATTTGAAGCTCAAACAAGTCTATCCGAGCTCGACGGACTCTCTAGAGGATAGGAAGATTGAGTGAGTTGCCAATACTTGTGTTGTTTCTCAGAAACCTTATCATCGACAGCATCATCTTGATCCACGGCAAAGCAGCCCATCCCTACAAGACGTGGACCAAGGAGAAGCCAGAGGAAGCGGTACAGATTGGCTCTAGCTCGGCTCACAAGAAGCAGTACCTAGACTGGACCGCCCACAAAGACTGGCTGCCATCAGCTATTCCAGATTCGCGAATATTTCGTTTCGGCTCTTGAGGAGATTGGTACGGCAAAGACGCCATCAAGACACGAACGTACGACATCTCTATATCTCTGCTGGATCAGATCGCTACCGCACGTCGGAACTGTGCAAACCGGCCCTTGCTGTTTATCGCACATAGCTATGGTGGCCTCGTCCTCACAAAGGTACACGCGCTAGACAAAGCCCGAGCTCTGCTGATTTAGTAAAGGCACTTGCACATGCCTGGCACGACCGAACAAGATGGCCGGACATCTACTCTGCACCGTGGGCGCTGTCTTTCTAGGCACGCCTTTCCGAGGAACGACCCATTTGCTTCACCTTTCCATCCTACCACAGATTGAGAGCGCAACCGTATACGTCCTCCGGGATAACATCGAATCGTCTAAGGCCGACAGCGAGTGGCTCCATGATATGTTCAGCGACTTCTGCAAAAGCATTCGCGAGTCTGCAGAGGAAGATGGTAAAGCGCCTTCCATCGCATGTTACTTCGAACGAGAACCTACCGATCTCAGCTTCTATTTGCACAACTCTGTGGTTGCAGGGCAAGAGACTCCAGCCAGCCGCAACCAGTACAGGGACATTGTGGTGAGTGAAAGCTCTGCTTGTCTTGACAATATGTCCTCGACTCTCGATATTCGAAAGCTTTCGAGAGCATGCGACCATTTGAACCTGCACAGATTTACAGATCTTGAAGACGAAGAGTGGAAGAATTTCAAACGAGTTCTCCAAGAATTTGCCAGCGGCCAACCGCGCCTTTCAAAGTCCTACCGTGAGAATTTGATAGCGAGTCTGAGATATGAGAATATGAATGCACGCCACAGCTCCATACCGGAACCATGCGAGGGAACGTATTCTTGGATCTACACAAAGTCTGCAGACGACAGACGCAAGTGGAGCAGTTTCGATGCATGGCTCCGCAGTAACGAACCGATATACTGGATCTCAGGACGCGCTGGTTCTGGGAAATCGGTGTTGCTTGCACGCATCGTTGACGATGAGAAGACTTTGCGGCATCTCAAGTCTTGGAGCGGCCATGCCTACGTACAGCTGCTGTCTTTCTTCTTCTGCAAGCGTGGTACTGGGCTGGAGAACAACGTACAGGGTCTTCTGCAAAGCTTCCTCTATCAGCTTTGCAATTACCAGCCTGCCGTAGTTATGACCGAAGTGGTTAAAGAGCTCCGGCTGGAAGATCAACAAGTCCCGACCTGGACCGTATTACGATTAACTCGCGTGCTCCATGCGGTCCTCAAGGTCACGGAAACTACGCGTAGATGCTGTGTGTTCATCGATGGGCTGGACGAGTTTACTGGTGACCAAGACAAGCTTCTGGAATTCGTTCTGTCGCTTCAAGTCCATGAGAATGTGAAATGTTGTGTCAGCAGTCGTCCGGAACAGACTTTTGAGGACGCTCTGCGTGAAATGCCGCGATTGAAGTTAGAGAACCTCAATTACCACGACATCTCGTGCTTCGTGCAGCTCACTCTTAGCAAGGCGAGGACGAAAGACAAAGAGGAATTCGTGAAACAAATCCGTAGCAGTGCCGAAGGGTTCCTTGTGGGCCGCTCTCGTAACGAAGGACCTTCTCCGTGGACTCAAGGCACTCGATGAGTACGATTTGCTTATGCGCAGAATCCGCAAATTGCCTTCGGATCTTGGCGACCTCTACCGTAAAATGCTGGAATCTGTGGACGCGGAGCACAAATCTTTCCTGGGATTTTATATTCAATGCTTGAGAGCACCTTCGGCAGGACACCCACTGTTCACTTCTATCAGCATCCTAACAGCCGATCGACTCAAAAAGATTCCTACTTCATACAAGGACTTCACAGCTGAATGCGACGTCACTGCAATCCAGATCAGGACGCGCGCCGCCGGACTGCTAGAAGTATCTAAGTTTGATATCGACTTGCAAAGTATCATCGAGTCCTGGAGTACACCGGAATTCGAATGGATCATGGCGTCGGAGGCTGGTGCTGGAAAGCCATTGAAAACTCGGCGCGTCCGGGCGCAGCCTCGTCACTATATTTTTGCCCTGCGATCGGAGGCACAGCAGCTCAAATGGGTGCACCGTTCAGCGTACGACTTTATCTTTGAATCTGATGCTTCACAAGATCTCAATCCACCAGATCTGATGGAAGTATCCGCTCGGCTATGGCAAGCTGCTCTCACATATATCGGGATTGCACCGTCCGTCGCTCTGTATTCTGCTCCCTGCGCTCCTTCCAGGCGGCCTTCAGCACTGCCGCACTCATCTACGAGCCGACGCATCGAGCAAATGCTTCACCTGGCACAAATGGACGAGACGATATCGGCTGCCCAGCTACAAGACCTATTCGATGTCGTAACAGATCTTGACATTGGCGAATTTAACGTGACGGACCTCCTGTACGAATTCTGCGGAGAACGTCACCGTGATATTATTCGCAGGGTACTTCCGATACTTACAACGCCGGCGCATGTGATGCTCTGGATCCTTTGCGAAAACACAGACTTCTATTCCGTCATTGACAGGTGTGCAAGCTCTATGTCATGCTCACAAGAGGCAAGCCTGGCCGTGTTTCTGCTAGTATCAGTCATAAGCGGACTTACCAAAGACGTCGAACTGTTCCTAAAGACGCCCAGGTGTTCATTGTATTTTACCATGTTCCGGTTTTTAAGCACGCTTGAATCTGTCATGCGATACTTTGCACAGCGATCCGTCGGTCTGAAGGAGTTGGAACAGGTGACCCACGAGACAATCATAGCCGCAAGTCAGCCAATTCATGAACTTTTGAAATACACAACCCGAGCGGTTTCTCCCCCTGGATACGATAGCGATCACGAGGTAGGCCTAAAATTCCGGCACTGTGGGCCCTCCAGTGGTTTCCATGGGCTCCAAGCAATGACTTGCGCAGCCATCGCCTGTGCCAGGTGGGCCGAGTCCTGGCGATCTCCTACTTGGCTTTATCATGATGAGATAGATCCGAGGTATAGACAGTGTCAGCAGCACTTCATCTCCTACTCCAAAAGCCTCCCTTTTAGCTTCATGTCACATCACTGCCCGAAGCTGTACATGGTTTCTGGGTTGGATCATCAGATCATACAAGACGTAGAACAGATCGCCAGGCTTCCAGACGAGAACCAGAACCTCGCCATTGCGCAGGCCATCAAAGTCTTGGGCACTCAAGACTTTCAATTGCTTTTCCCGATGGAGGAGAACGATACAGATAGAAACTCTTACCGGGAGATCGAAGTGCGTCTGCCCTCACAATATCACTTATCAGATGCAACCACTAATGTATACTAGTCCGACTCAATAAAACGAGCTGCGATGACGACCGAGTACGAGTTGCGAGTAATGGCCGAACCTGCCCGTAAGGCTGGCAAAAGCTTGCAAGACTTTTGGGGAGCTGGAAGTGATGAGCTCGTAGCATATCGAGCGAAACGTGAGCGCTATCAAGAATTCATCGACCGCGCCTTCGAGGAGGAAACACAGCAACGGCGAAGCCAACAGCCACTCCAGCTCGACTCGATCGGAAAGTCCAAGTAACAAAAAACCATCGAACTGGGTTCTTCAAAATTCCCCCGCTCTGGCCTATTATTGTCGCAACGCAACAGAAAAACGCAGGGGGGAACTCATCGATTCGTGATCCCCCGAGCAGAAAAGAACTTTTTCACGCTTTGTCAAAACGGTCGAAATTTTTCCAAGCGCCCTTCACCCTTTCCCCCAAGACCCAATCCCCAATGATCTGTAAACTCTTTAAGTCTGATATATTCCGCAAGGGGCTTGAATGGCCGCGTCGCGTCATCTGTGCATTGGCCTACCTATTCAAGCCCACCACCACCAGCACCATCACAACTGTCATGCTGCTCGCTTGTCTGTCCTTTACTGTTTCCACTTTCCACATGAAAGGAAAAATTCAAGATCGCCCAAAAATGCCACTGCTCGAAAGCTTCGCAATACACAGCAGTAGAAACCGCAAAAGGAGCTAGCGGGCACCCGGAAGAACACTGGAAATTGTTCAAATCCCCTGTCCCTAAGGTCTAAAGACTAAGTCAAGAAATCGTGAGATAGAGAAAGCATATGTACATTTTGGCTGTTATTCCTATATATCGCAGGGCTTAGGCGGCCATTCTGCCCGCGTTTTGAACAGGGCCGCGACAACATGACTAGAGGTTCTAGTGACACAGGGCTGCCACAACATGCTTACGACTAAGAAGAGGCTGCGCGTAGTGATGACGTGGTTCTTGCAGCGGCGGATTCTCCCCCAGGTCTTAACTCACTAGTGCAGGAGTTGTCGAGAAGCAAAGGCCGAGCAGAAATAAAGGATAGGCACGATGTCGATGGTCAACGCTGTCCGACTCGCAAACAAAAGTAGCTCGCGGTTCGAGCAGTGCCCTGGCATGAAAGAAGAACAGTATCGATAGAGGTTTTTCAATCCGTACCTGGCCCACGGATCTTCTCTTTCATCAAACAGATAAGCAAATCCCCACATGGGATCGAGAGGGGAACTGGGATCGATGCGTGAAATTTTTTCAAGCCAGATCGAATCAACGCCTGTGATTTGGCGAAATCTGTATCATTTTCCACAGTCATCCTTACTCTATAGGCTGATCCTCCCAAAACACTGCACACCGCACCTCTAGACTATGTCTCTCCAGTCCGTAGTCCATCTCGCCTTCAAAACTTGAATGAAGTACCTTATTTGCTACACCCTTCTTGCTGTCGCAGATCTTTAATAACAGCGCCTCATTCAGCTGCATCTCAGAAGCATAGTACCACCTATGCTGGTCTGGCGTTGTTGGCGCAGCGCATTGCCAACCTTCTCCAGTCCGAAGCCCTGGGCTGTATGCAGAGGTGTTGGCGTCTCCGTCCTTTCTTCCAGTGCTATCATCACAGGAGTCACGATCGCCGCCGTGGCTGCTCACCGCCGGGGGCGGAAATACAATCTTCATGCGGCGAAGCTCGTCTTCGCGTATACTAGCGTAGTCGGCGAAGCAGAGTGTTTCTCGCGTGGCAGGATAGTCAAAAGGTCTCCAAACATTAATATAGGCCCAGCGGCATTGGTCGAGTTTTCCCGCATCTTCGGGGAACGTTGTGCGGATGCGGTCGTAGGCGCATTCGAGCGTATTGTCTAGGAGAGTGGATCAATTGTTAGTTAGCTCCCTTATTTCCACAGCACTTGCTGGCGTGCTATGGCAACATACCGCAGTGCACGAATCTTGCAGTAGTTGTGCCTACCGCGGGAGCGCTGTCCGGCTTGTCTTTCTCCATCTTGTATACCGCATCCCACGCCAATCGTCGGATACTATAGTAGAAGGGTTTCACCGTAGAAGCACCAGTAACTTCTTTAATCAACTCGGCGCATTCATTGTAGTAGAGGGTTTTGATGCGCTCGTCGTTGTCGAAAGTCCGCTCGGCAGTGTCTTTTCGTACTAACTGGAAGCCATGCCTATCGAGCGTAAAGTCTTGTTCGGAACCACGAATGTCTCGAATATATACTTGAGCGGGCTGATACTTGCGGCGCCTCTCAGCTACAGTGCCCGCGTGCAACACAGGGTCGCCGCCATCCTCGAGCTCTAAGAAGTAGTTCAGTGTTGCTGTAACGACACCGGAGGGTGTCGCAGCCATGCTGATTACGCTAATCGAGAGCACGTCTAAAAGTCCTTCTTTTCCCGCGACAGGGTGGTTAGGCGCGTGGTGTGCGAGTATAGCTCCGATTTAATGATTTCTGGACGGAGAACAGGAACGGGATCGCCATTCACCAGCTCACACGATACCTTTATACCTCATTTCCTGGAGCCATGTCTGTGTTGGTGCTGCGAGCTGTCGCGATCAGCGGATCAGTGTCACGACCACGTTGGATAACGCGGAGTTCCGCAACAAATAGCTTGTAAAACTGAATAAGCTATAGATTATACCTTATCTTATCCTGGAGCCATGTCGGTGTCGGTGCTGCGAGCTGTCACGATTGGCCCCGTGTTGAGACCATGTCAGTTGTTGCGGAACTCCGCAGCAGCCTGGCTCTCGGAACTGCACGGATCATGATCATAATTCATTTGACTGCAGGGATTTCGACGATGCTCCCCGCAGGCTCGTTCGACCAAAAGCGGTGTCCTCGAGCTAGCTTGAAGCCAGGAGACAATCATACTTGTATCTTGCTCCGCTCGAGACTTCAAAGCCAAAGAAAAGCAGCGTCAAGAGACGCAGACTTTGCCAGAGATAGTACAAAATTGAGTGCTTGACCTAGGAGAGTTCGCATGGTGTGCTAGCGATCAGACATAAGACGAAACAGTACTGCACTGGAATCAATACGAAAAATTTGATTAGCGACAGATTACGTGCACCACTCGTCAAACCGTTCCTCTCCTCCTGATATTTACTCCCACATCACGCTGAACACTCCAAGGTGTGAATATATCTCTGCAGCGCTTCGGAGCATACGTATTCAAAACCCAAATATTCTATACCCCTCGCAGTCAGCAAGACTCGTGGGCTATTCCACAGTAGAACGAGAGGTTGTACATTGAGGTAATTTGACTCCACCATCCTTATATGTGCATGTATATCTATAAAACATCTCTGGTGGATTGCAAGCCCTCTGTCAGGCTCACAGGAGTCAAGTTTGACCGTGTTTCTACTGATACTAGTCATAAGCGGGCCTCGTCTACAACTTCTATTCCACCACGACGCTGTGCACTGTTCCAGTACACCAGCCCAACGCCATACCCAGCCTGTTCGCCAGCTCATGCACAAGTCGAAAGTCTATCCCGAACTTCATATGTGAGGCCGGAGCCCCGCCAAGAACCGTAAGCGAATGTCCAATGGCAGAAACGACGCCACCATAGGTTGCCATTGGCGGCCTCTTTATTGACTCGCTCGCGTGGCCTGACATCACACCACCGCAGCAATAATAATGACCTTCGGCTCTTGTTGCTCTCTGCCGTCTGGTGTAAACGCATGGCAATGGGGAAAAGCAGGAGCAGAGCGTGGTTGTTTTCTGGATGAGGACCTCGTGTCGACTTACAGCTCGCAGCAGCAAGAGTGCAGTCATGGCTGCTGGTGATCTCCGCACAAGACAAGACACATTTTTTCATCGAATTGATTCCTGAGATGGGAATGGTACGATGGCTTCCAGAAATTACGATCTCATGATCCAGAAACAAGCGCTTGCGGTCTCCGCCACCGCCATAGAAACGTGCTGGCCAAGAAGCAATCAGAGGCACATTCAGCTGTCATGGCCATGCGACGAAAGAACTGGTGTAAGTTTTATCTCCTCTCCATTCTCAGGCACAGACCTCAAGCCTCCATGGTGGCGAGATGGTTAGCAAAGAAAAGTGTATAAATGAATCCCTCCCCGTCCCACTTTCTCCATCTCAAGCCTTGTATCATCAGATCGATCAGTTTCATCAACGACAACCAGATTTCTATCCTTCAACACCTAAATCCAGCAAACATGCATTCCAAACTCATCCTCCTCCCCGTGGCCCTGTTGGCCGCCAGCGCCGCAGCGACAGCCGAACCAGTCATGGTCTTCCGACGCAACCCCATCCCTCATGCCTCCTCGTCTGGCGGCCCTCTCGACAATCCCGGCGGCGTACTCGCCTTCCTCTCCAAACGCCAGAATTCCGTCGCATGCGACGCCCGCGATGCAGATCAATGCGGTAATGGTCGCACAGATTGCGTACGTTTCTTTCTGTTTCTTATTACCGCCTCCCCTTTCCCCACCCATCTCAAGCCGGAAATCGAAATATACAACAAACTTCAATTTCTAACCAGTTTCATATTGACAAATCTCTCTTCTAGTGCCGCTTCTACCGCAACGGCGCAACAGGCGGCTGCTGTTTCTCCGGCTGCTGCGGAACACAAGATACCTGCGACCCCGCCGCGACACAAGAACTCGGCGCGTGCATTTGCGTCGGAACGGAAGCTGAATGCGGAGGAGGCGGCGGAGGAGGAGCTTTTACAGGCACGATGACTGCTACTACTGAGACTGAGGGAGCGGCGAGTACTATGATATCGGAGGCTTCCACTTCTACGGGTGCGGATGCTGCTGCGACGGATTCTATGATGATGCCTTCTGTTTCTTCTTCGGCGGATGCTGCGACTCCAGCCGCTACGACGGATGCTGGTGCGACGGCTTCGTCGGGTTCGAGTGCTAGTGCCTCTGCTGCTGGTGGTGGTGGTTCGAGCGGAGCGGGGAAGAATGTAGGCGCTGTTACTGGGCTTGGACTTGTGATGGCCGCTGCGGGATTCGCTGCTGCGATGTTGTGAGTGTCGGAGCAGAAAGGGATGTGTGTTGGAGTGAAAGGGATGTATGAAATGTAGGAATGATAGAAGGGATGTATGAAATTTAGTGAAAATAGGTTCGCAAGAGCTATCCATGGTCGTAATGTGTGAGTATAGTTGATGCCGAATTATTATTCATTTATTGTCCGGTCCGAGGTTGAATGCAGTCGAACAATATAGCCTCGCATTGGTTGGGCCGGCATGTTCACTATCGCCAGCCAACATTACAAATATGTGTACATTTTCGCTACTGTTCTCATGAGTTCCACGCCACGTTCGTCGAAGCGACATCTCAACAGTAGGCCATTACTATACCCCGATACCCTTGCTGCTTTTTCCCGTCCGCACCGTTGATCAGCGCTCGCCGTCCTGTTACTTTCCAATTTTGCTTCGTACCATCGATAGTTATCATATGATATATATGTAACCGAGAGTGCCGTTCAACCTGCTTCCTACCATCTCAAGAGCTGTTGTTCTCAATCGCGCACTGTTCCCGCCATTTTCTCCGCTCCATTCCAAAATCGTACCACAGCTTGCAACTTTCCTCCTCACATTCAAGTCAACGTCCTAACATGCGTATCAAAAATCTCATTCCTCCACCCTCCCGCGTCAAAATCTTCCACTCTCTCCGTCGCCCTACTAGCCTCCTCATTCCACACCTTCACCACACTTCCCGGCGCGTAAACATTCTTGAACACACCCTTGCCCGGCTGCGCAACACCCACTCTTGTATACAGATCCGGATCTTCTTCCGGTGTAAGTCTGGCCGCAACAGCCTTGAAGAACGTCAACACATCATCCGGATCAGCGATCCTTGTAGCTCGGAGTCGTTCTCTGGCGAACAGGATCTCGCGATTCGCAGCGTGAAAGAAATCTGCAAGAGCAGAGGCGAGTTGTTTTTCCATGACTTTGCGGATTACGGGACGGAGGAGGGGCTTCATGAGCCAGCCGAGCCAGGAGAATTTCGATTTACGCATTTTGTAGTTCAGCTTATGGATGTGTACGCGGACAGCGCGTAGGGTGAGGATTTGTTCGAGGCGGTCTTTAGCGATTTCGACGTCGATGTGGATGTCGATGCCGCGTTCGTCAAGGGCGAAGCCGGCAATACCTTCGTCGGCGAGGCGGAGGATGCCTTTGTGAGCGCGAAGCCAGAAGCCGACTTCGTCCGCCTTAACGGAGAGGCCGTCGATTTTGATGGTGACGAGGTTGGTCATGGCGGTGGTAGTGCGGAACTTGGCTTTGCGGAGTTCGAAGTCGTTGTATGTTTCAACCTTGAGTAGGTAAGGCAGGAAAGAGGTCTGGTTGACTGTGTGTCCTGGCTCGATGATGAGGTTTTCTAGAAGGAGATCGATCTCAGGCGTGCTAATCTCCAGTCTGGGGATGGGAATGTACTGAATGGCGGCTATTAGTAGAGGCACGAAGATGTTGATAGTGTCTTGTAGCAGCTCAGGATTTGTGGCTTGGTTGACAGGCGACAGCAGCCTGGAGATACGCAGGGTGGTCTGGATCAAGTTGTGGATGTCCTCATCCTTGAGCACAGTGTAGATGGTGGTTTCCAATTGCTGGAATAGAGCCTGAACATCTTGGCCCAGACTGCTATCATTGCCCGACTTCTTGTACTCGGCTCTGAGCTCCTTGAACTTCTCATCAGCATGCTCGAGGAAGCTGGGATCCGTCAGCAGTTTCTGCAGGGAATCGCCAGCTTTGCTCAAGGTGCTCTCAAACTGCGGATCCTTGTTCTGGTGACTGAGGACCTGCTTGAAGAGTTCCTCCGTCTTTTCCCATTCCTCCTTGTCGCCAAAACTGGTAATGAAGGCCCAAATGTTCTGGGCGGCACGGTCGAGCGCTTGGTTCTCGTTAATGTCCTTTTTGGCGACATTAGCTACATCTTCTGCAGCTCTCGAGTAGACGACGGCATATCTCTTGATCAGAAGTGACAATGTCGACACGGAGTCATTGTAGTCAGGTCGCTTTCGAAGCTTGAGAATGGCCTGTTGGAGACGATTGACCAAAACGTGGCCTTCATCGCCCTCCAGCTTATCCGCTGCACTATCGACAGTGGTCTTCGCTACCTGAGCAGTTCCATTAGCGACCACATTTGCGACCTCTGCAGCTTCGCCAGTCAAGTCTTCTGTAGTAGGGGCTGGTTGATCGTCAGCTCCAGATTCCGCGACCTTCTGCTTGTCCTCTTCGGCAGGATCGATCTTCTTTGCAACATCTTCTGCCGCATTGGACAAGGCAAAGGCAGAATCTCTGAAGACCTCCTTGCCCACAGTGTTCAGATCGCTCAGAAAGATTCGGAAGTCGGAGTTGGTCAGAAGAAGGCCTCCCACAGTGCGCAGACTCTGATATGCAGCAACAGTATCTGCTCTTGCCTTGGTCTTCTGCGCTCGCGCTGTGATGTCTTCAACATCAACGGATATGCTGCTCTTTGTCAAGAACCAAATGATGTCTTGGATCTGATCCTTGCCGTTCTTGTGCTCGAGCAGGTCCATGAATTGCTGGATCCATTGTCGCGTCTGCTTGATCAATCTTCGGCCACTGTTGGACAGGTGGGGATGTTCTGGGTTGAGGACTTCGCTGGCGAGGAAGGTGCGGAGGTGGATGATCAGCTGCTCGGTGGAGGGCATGAAGCCTTTGGAGATGGCTCGATACATCTGATACGAGTGGAGCTTCTGGTGCAGCTCGCGCTGCAGCACGGTATCGTCATTGTACTGAGGCAGCAGAGGCTCTCGCTCTGACTGATCGGCTTTGTTGCGGAAAGCGAAGCAGGACGACATGGCGGCGGGAGCAGGCAGCACTGCTCGCGGCAGAGGTGGAGGGGGTGGGTGGATGAGGAGGCGGGGAGGTGAGGAGGGAATGGCGGCTACTGTGTCAAGCCATGTGCTACCGGTGACGATGGAGAAGAGGAGAAGCGGCAATGTGGTGGTGATGGTGATGGTGAGGTGCGTTGCCTTTCGCGGTCAATACAGGATTCAGCTTCACCACGGCGCGAACACTGCAGCTGTGGACGCGCTATCGAGCTCAGAGTGACCTCATTGTCAAACTATCGGGAGAAGGTCCATGTATCCTCAGGCAGACACGGACCTCATTCCGTGCGGTCGATCTTCCGTCGATCGCTCGCGTGAGCCATCTGTGTAAGAAGTACAGTAGCAGGTGCCATCGATGAAGCTGACGAGCCATGGGCTTGCTCGGACTGCTCAGCCGGGAGCTGCAGCTTGGTGAGCAGCATGAGCAAACAGCAAATCTAGACCGCACACGTCAGCGGCAATGCTGCCTCTCATGTTTGCTCCAGCAGAAAAGCAAGAGACTGTGAATGTCGGCGTAGCATGAGGCGTAGAGTGTGGTGTAGAGTTCGCCGAGGGAGGGAGGTGGAGTGCGGAGGAGCAGACAGTATGCGGGAGAGGTGTATGTTCACTGGCCTCGGACTCCGATCACCGCCGTGCTGTTGCAGCAGCAAGAAGCATCGGCTTTCGAACCCGCTCGTTCTCGTGTCCCTTGCAGTAGGATCATGCATGCGGTTTAGCGCCGTCGCGTGGCACGATAATGGACAGGAACCAAATTGACAATGTTTCGCGTGCGTGTGCGCAAACACGCCTCCCATGTGAGGCAGAACATGGTACTGCTGCTGCGGTGAAGGGGGAATGCGAGAACGATGTACCTCTCAGCGGCGTGCGCATTGCTGCACATAAGCACCGCAACCGCATACTGTCACTGTCCGGATCTCCGCAATCACTGCGACTGACGAGTTCTTGGAAGTCGTGATCGTTCACAGCAACCCACTTGCACCGTCTTTTTCGTGGCAGGGCTGGGGCCGGGACCGCTGCCCGACCGGAGCGCTCCCCTCGCTGCATCAGCAATTCTGCAGGGTCGGCGAAAGGTATTGGCTTTTCTCGTCGAGTCGCTCCGAGTCACTGGCCTTCGTAGCAGACTGCCCAAGAGGCACGGCCTTCCCTGCGACACCAGAATAACTCTCCTTCACTTCATACCTGCATCCGTTGCGCCTTCTCCGGACGGCTCGTCCAGTGCACTCACCACCATCCTGCGCATTATCACCTCAGCCTGACCGGTGGATCAGCCTGCGACCCTATCATAAAATCCCAAAAATCCCCCGATACCCTCCGACTTCACCCATTCGAAGACCCATATGCCGCCAACTCGCCCGGCCCGCTTGCCCAAGCTTAGCATCAACACAACTCCCGCTGCCTCGTGTCGCGCGACCCAGACTACAACTGCACCTTTTGTCTCGACTCACCACACCTCTGCACATCCTCTTCCTCCTCTCCCAACTCACTCTCTCACTTCTGCATCGTCCAAGAGCAGCATCTCCCAGCCTCGCCGCAGCTCGAATAAGCTTTCCGACGCCGGGTACCCCAGACGAGCTTTCACCACCTCTCCCGCAAACACGGCCACAGTCGCAGCAGCAGCCATGACTTCAGCAAAGAACGGTTTTGCTCCTCAAGCAAACATCAAGCAGGCTGCCGTGCATCACCACCACCCAGAGAGGCGAATTGTCCCAGCACCGTATGTAGCACCAATCTCTCACGAATCGCCTAACAATCCATCCATTGCAACTTTTTCCACCATTTCCCATGTCCAAACACATGCTGAAATTTCTCCCTCCAGTGCCGACTACGACACAACACACTCCAAGGAGACCCGCAAATACCTGAGAACATACGGCCTGACTCCTCCAGCTGTCGAGTCATTTGAGAACCAAGCCAAGCGATGTGAGTAGCTCAAACACCGAGGCATTGGCATTCAGCCCACTGACACGTTCTAGGCCTTGCTGTCCTCGAGTCAAGAAAGACACCCATTGAGAAGTACCAATACCTCTCCGTGCTCCGAAACACCAATGTCAACCTCTTCTACCGTCTATTCGCACATAACGTCAAGGTGGGCTACCATTGCAAGAGCAAGGCAGGAAGACAAGACATTGACAATTGCTAGGAGCTGACCCCTCTCATCTACACACCCACTGTGGGAGAGGCTTGCCAAAGATGGTCGGAACTATACACACAACCAGAGGGTGAGTGATCTGCTGCCGTCTTTCGCGACTTCACTGACATCTCCAAGGTCTCTACCTCTCATGGGAAGACAAGGGACACCTCCACTCTGTCATCCAAAACTGGCCACACGATGTCGAAATCACCGTCGTCACTGATGGCTCACGTATTCTCGGTCTCGGAGACCTTGGTATCAACGGCATGGGCATTCCAGTCGGCAAGCTCTCCCTCTACACTGCCTGCGCCGGCATCCACCCACTCCGAACCCTCCCACTGTGCCTCGATCTCGGAACCAGCAACGAGCAATTCCGAAACGATCCGCTATACCTCGGCAGCCGACGTGACAAGGTCACCGCAGAGGAAGAGAAGGAATTCTTGGATGAGATGATGGCAGCTCTTACTGAACGATGGCCATCAATCGTGATTCAATTCGAGGACTTCAAGAACCCATTCCCATCTCTTGAGCGATACCAGGACACATACACCATGTTCAACGACGACATCCAGGGAACTGGTGCCGTCATTACTGGCGGTTTCATCAACGCTGTGAAGCAATCTGGTGTTCACCCTGCCGAGCAGCGTGCCGTCTTCCTCGGAGCTGGAAGTGCAGGTGTCGGTGTTGCCAAGCAGCTCACAGAGTTCTTCATGAAGGAGGGTCTGAGCGAAGAGGAGGCCAAGAAGCGATTCTGGCTCGTAGATTCACAAGGTCTGGTCACCCTTGACCGACCTGGCCGACCTCTGGCCGAGCACAAGATCTACTTTGCTCGTGACGACAACGATGGCCAACAATTCCAGACTCTGGAAGAGGTCATCGAATACGTCAAGCCAACCATCCTCATGGGTCTCTCCACAATTGGCGGTGCCTTCACACCTCAAATCCTGACCAGGATGGCCGAGCTCAACGACCGCCCTGTCATCTTCCCTCTTTCCAACCCCTCGAGCAAGTCTGAATGCACATTCGAGGACGCCATCAAGTACACCAAAGGCCGCTGCCTATTCGCCTCCGGATCTCCTTTCCCAACACTCACATACGAGGGCAAGGAGCTCACTCCCGGCCAAGGCAACAACATGTGCGTTTCCGACCTCCTATACTTCTCATTCGCTTACTGACATTCTCTCCCAGGTACGTCTTCCCCGGCATCGGCCTCGGAGCAATCCTCAGCAAAGCCGTCAACGTCACGCAAAACATGATCTACGCCTCCGCCGAATCCCTCTCCACCTCCCTCACGGAATCAGAAGTCGCCGATAACTGGCTCTATCCCGACATCCGCCGCATTCGCGAAGTCTCCGTCGTTGTCACACGAGGCGTCATCCGCGCCGCACAAAAGGACGGCATGGACCGCGAGCTGGCTTTGAGGAATCTCAACGATGAGGATCTCGATGATTACATTCGTGCGAGAATGTACGACCCTTTCAAGGAGCACGAAAAGGTTGGGGATGAGATCAAGGAGTTGGTTAATGGTGCGTAGAAACTGGTTCGAATGTCTGCCGTCGGCGATGCGTGAGCATCGACCGACTGGTATGGGACAGAACTCTTCAGGAGGGAATCTGCATACTAATTCTTTCTTCTGGCATTAGGCGATAGAGCGAGGTTGTGAAGATCCACAACAAGGAAAGAAATTCCCTATGAAAGGCTGAAACCATGGAAATGGAACTTTTTTCCTTGGG
>JAASLG010000458.1:0-23935 GCA_013365235.1 Cercospora sesami | reverse complement strand
TTGGGGCCTTTTTATTCTTCGATTTCTACTTGCTATCCTGCATGGATTGGTGTTTCATTTAAATGCTTTGAAGCGATACCCATGATGTGCCATATGAGAAAATGGCTTTGGAAAGTTGCGTGCGAATTGCGAGATATATTCAAGTAGTCATGAACGGATTCCGGCAAGTGACTTCTACACTCCTTGATGGGGCCAGCCCTATCTTTTATTCCACGTCGGTTGTACTTTACTGTTGCGTTGTAGTAAATAGCATTGCAGTCGAAAGCGGAGGAAAAGGGAGGTAGTTTAGGAAGAATCGTGATCAAGGCTTGGCATGGGTCTTAGTTTGGACTTCACGTCCTGACCCCCTCCCTCCCTCTGCCTGTTTTCACCGCGAATGGCAATTCGTCCCCTCATCCACGTAACCTGAGACTTCAGCATGTCACCAAAATCAAATCTGGCTCAATGAGAAGGATCCTAAAACTGCTTTTTCCAGATCAGATGTCGTGAATACCAACTCCTTTGACCCAGAATTATGAGTTTCGATTTCCTGTCGAGTCGCCCATACGTACTGTTGATGCTCTTTGGCATCCAGTTTCACAGCTGGTGGTCGCCCTTGGTCGCTGAGTTCAACTTCTACTAGAAAAGTAAATTTGCAAATCTTCTTCCCCGATTTACTAGTGAAGAGTTCGCCTTGCCCGACTTGTGGCCCGATGCGAACAGCTTTGAGTCCGGTCTCTTCGAGCAGTTCGCGAGCTGCGCCGTGTAGAATGGTTTCGTCGTCGTCATCGCAGGCTCCGCCGGGGATTTCCCAGCGACCGGGCATGCTGTCGGTTTCGGAGCGCTGGAGAAGGAGGATGCGAGGGTTGTTTGGTTCAGATTTATTGAAGACGAAGCAGCCGGTTGCGATGTGAGAGTAGCGTGGATCATGACGCGTGGCGAGGTATGTTTGCGGAGATACTGCGAATGACGAGACTTGCTGGTGGTACGTAAAGCTTTCAGCCTTTTGTTGGGATAAATCTTGTGCCATGTCCGGTTCTGGTTGTGGAGAGCTTCTAGACAATGATGTATACGGGCATGGGAAGTAACATGGCTGAGCAACATGAAGAAGGGAGGGGCCGCTATTCCTGACTAAGCAAAGGTCTGTGCATGCTCTCTCCTGAGCTTGCTCTGGCTATGGCACTGCCAACACTCCAGCTCGAATGCCATTTTGGATCGGGCCATGGCCCACCTACCATCTCTTTTGCTGGTCGTACTCGTCAAACGGTTGAAAATTCCTCTTGTCTCACGAAGAGAAGGGTACACTTGCAGTCTTGCAGGTGTCACATGCTGGTTCTACTCAGATGTTGCACCCGAATTCTCGCTCACGCAGAGTGCTTGTCGCAGGGCGCAAGCTCGACGGCGAGGCTAAGTCTGGGAATGAGTGCCGAGAACTCACTTAACAAGGACCTTGTTTGCTTCGGAATGGCTCGACTTGTGCGACCTTGCATCCGCGACGACCAATACAATAGCAATTCACCAGGACTCTGATCTTTGATAGTCTCACTTTTGATGGATTCATTCTCAACAAAACCCTTCACGTAGCGAGGTGTGTTGTTCTCTATCCGCATTCAGCAGAATGCGGCAGTGGAAACAAAGAACGATCCTGCACGACTCTGGGTCTAGAGCATTTTCCGAGAATGCTGCAATACTGCCAGGCTGGCTACTTGAAGTCATATTATTGAAGGTATGCTATTTGTGCTGCCGTCATGTCTGATATATTCATCGCATTGATGGCTAGGGCCGACTTCAACTGTATGTCGTTGGAGATGTGCTACGAGCTGAAGGGTGACTACATTCGACACAATGCCTTCGTTCCGGAAATGGTATGAACAAAGGTGCTACTCATCTCAAGGGACACTTGCCGCACATGACGGCTGCGAGAGAGAGTCTGTGCCTATGCATCCTTGCAGCATGGCTTGCCTTTCGACCAACCTCTTGCCGCACTTTCCAGGAAAAGCCGCTAGTCAATACAACTCAGTATACTGATCAAATGCCACCAAAGAGGCGCAATACTGCCGCCAATGTCTCCATCGCTGATGAATCCGATGAGTTCTGGCAAGTGAATTGTCAGTTCAGCCAGGTTATCGAATATACAACTGATGACCTTCGCATGTCCGAGCTAAGCAATGGCATCTCCAAGATCTTTTCACAAGATCTATTCGAAGTTGAGCAGGAGGGTAAACATTTACCAATATCGGACGCTATCTACAATGATGTCCTTGCTCCTTCTCTCCGCCTCGCAACGCACATGATATATTCAACACTTCTAATTCCTTTCTGGTCAACCGTATTTCTCGAAAAGCCATCGTATTGGGAGGAGAGAGAGAATGAGATCCGATATGGTATGCAATATACGTATGAACAATTGGATCCCGACCGCAAGATTTCGAAGGAACGCGCACGGAGAGCCAATGCGCAGCTGGGAACTATGCACGACTATGTCCACTATGTGTTCATGGATCGGTCAACAGACTTGAACACTATACAACAAGGTCTTTCCAACGTTGTCGTTCCTGGTGTACCGAACGGTTATTGAAGTAGAATCAACATTGGGCTAAAAATGCTGCGCGATCTCGAGCAGGCAACGAAAGAAGCTCATGACGTTCCACAGCTTCTCGTTCGGCGTTTTCATTTCGCCGTCTGCCTTGTTCATGAACTAGGTCATGCTGCTTTCAACCGAGTCAATGGCAAAGTCGATTGTGAGCCTTTCTTCGGCAACGAGATTATTTCCGAGCTGGGGTTCGAGCTTGAGCGGCAACTTTTCGATGGACGTCTGGATTTCATTTTCAATAAGCCGAAAGCTCACGGTATACGTAGTCGGTTTCAGCGTCACAAGTACAATCGAGATTGGAGTGCTCTGGATGGCATGTATGTGCTTTGGGACTATCCGAATCAGAAGACCGTGGAAGACTACTATGGGACGCCCAGTCTACAAAAGCGGTACGATCCCAACAGACAACGAAATTGCGATATGGCCTGGCGATTCCCCTTGGGTCATCTTCAGAAGTTCTTCGATGACGGGCTTGGAAATCGGCAGCGTGTGCTGACAGATTGGAATGGCAGCCGGAAAGGAGATTGAGTAAGTCAGACTGGTACATTACCGTATAACGCACGTGGCAATAGGTGTCGTGTTTCATCGACTAATTAACATGTCAGGATACTCGTCCATAGCGGAGATGGGAGGAATAAGGTCTTCCCGATTGCGCGTCCATCGGATGAAGACGATAAGAAGAAGGAGAAGGGCGAAAAGTACTTATTCAGCAAGACGTATATCCGGACCAGCTATGGCGATGTTGTTCTGAGGGATCCTGACTCAGACCCAGTCTCAGATTTGAGAAGACAGCACTATGAAGATGCCCACTGTCACACGAAGAGTCAGGCAAAACTGCCATGGTTCACGTCTCGAAAGCATGTGGACAAATATTGGGATATGACAGAAAGCAATATCAACTATCATAAGCCTCGGGATATTCTCAACCGCTTGTGGCTCGCCATATATGATGCTCCGGCGCCGCTGAGCGAATTTGACATCGGCACTAAAGAGAAGAAAGTTGGCGCATGGAAACGACTGATGGGAAAGAATATCAAGAAACTCGTAGCTGAGTACAGGAGAAGTCGGCATTCTTTACCTCGACTGCCTGGAACCAATCTCGTCAAACGCAACGGACAGCCCCCGGTCGACGTGGAACGCCTACTTGGCTATCTAATTGTGCTCGAGGGTAATCAACTCGAAGATCTTCTGGGCGATATCGAAGAGGCGAAAACATGGAACATGGAAGGCGACCAAGACCCGGACATTGAAAGCGACGAACACCCAGATGTTGGAGAGCTTGAAGTTGAGGATCTCGCGTTTACCTATTTTGCTCGTTGGGAGAAATGCAATCCGCTCTGGAAGAACGAACCAGTGCTCACCAACCTCGACTCCACGCCTTCCAAGCTTTCGTCTGCGCAGAAATTGGCATATGCACGGCAGAAGCTTGCGACTGCGACACCACCTCCGCACTTCTCTCGCGAAGTACTCCTCCCGAGGCTGCAGACACTACCAGAAGAGCGACACGATTCTCTTTCACCTGGTTCAATGGAACCTGGTACAAAGAATTCTGGCCTCAAATTCGATAACAAGAATACTAAGAATTTTCGCTCCCCTGATCCATTTACCGACAAACCACCACCGAAGGCCGTCTCAGAGCTGCCAGCTGAACGCAACGGCCATGACGCTCAGCCGCGCTTAGATAGCAGCCCTCTATCGACCCCGTCTCGCAGGAGAAATCCTGCACGTGCTGTTAAACAGCAGCGGAGCAGTCGCAGTTATATTCCAGAAGGTCCGCTGTCTGCTCCTGCAGAGGTTATGGGATCACCGTCGGCCGGTTGCGCGAGGATGATGGACCAGGAGAACGAAGAGGATATCGATCCAGAGGGACAGCATCGTGCGAAGAGAGCGAGAATGGGGACATTTAAAGATGTGGTTACGGCCCAGGAAGGATATGACGACGTTTTTGGGCAAGGAGAGGGAGAAGAGGTGGAGAGAAAAGAGGGTCAAGAAGAGGGGCAAGAAGATGAGGAAGGAAGAGTGGATGATATGGACATAGATGAGGGTTAGATGTGGTTCTTAGAAAGCAGTTGCATGACTCTGCCATCTTTATTGAAATTACCTGGAGTGAAAGCATAGCAATAGTCATCGAATAAGCACAGATTTTGCTTTCCAACATCAGTAGACAACACATGGGATCAACCATCCAAGGGCAGTCTTGAAGACATCACCGTGTGGAGCACATGGTGAAAACGAATTTCTCCAATGTTTCCGACACCGGGCAAACAGCAAAAATCCACATAATCGAAGCATTGCACTCCACAAAATGCGTTTGGTGAACCCTCACAACATTGGCAAAGAGTATGAGTGGTCCAATTGACATCCATTTACTGCAAATCTTGATAGCACAGATAGTATCGACCAACCCTTCCTGAAGCTTGGTGCTGTCTGAACTCTGTTCCGGCGCGCCGTTACCAAAAGCATACATTACACTTTGTAGCGTTGAGCCAATGAACCAAATGGCCGTTCGTCTCTCGGGCGACAGTACGAATGCCTCCAATGCGAGATTTATCGGGGTATGAGGTATCCGGAACCGTCGTACCGGTTTCTGGAAGGGGCAATTGATCATCAAACGCTGCTGTGCTTCACCAAACGGCTCACATTTGCCGTACCAAATTGTCGACTCTCCGCGCTGATTAGAAGAGCTTCCCATATACGCTGGTACAACAATACTCTTTCGCCACTCTTGTTCCATTGTTTTTTTTTCTAGCAGAACAAGCGGTATCTAATCTTCAGCATCTCATAGAACAAGTCCAGAATCCAGGCCATTTACCGAAATCTACATATAGGTCTGACAATGAACTACTCACAAGCCATCCTTCTTGTGGCATTCAGTATTGCAGCACGAGCTGCAACCTGCCCTGATAGATACTACAGCGAAGCATCCTGCTGTCCCGCGAACACTGATGCACCAGTCTCGGATTGCAACCTTCGTAAGGCCGTGCTCAATAGCGCTTGTTTGACAGTGACTGACGAAACAATGTCAAGCTGCTAATCGTAGTTCGTTCGATAAGATCACTGCGTCTTGCCAGGAGGCTGGAACAGTAGCTCAGTGCTGCGCTATACCGACATCAGAGTCGGATAATGAACTTTCCATTGTGGTCATGTGTGATGGCTTGACAGAAAGATGAGGACTAAGGTGTATAGAGATAACGTAGTCTAAAGGAGGTGTGTGAGAGGTGAAGTTGAGGCGTTTGGGTATTTTGTGACCAAGTTAGGCCTCATGTTCATACTTGTCTGGTTCGGGCGCTGGAAGGGCACGCCGTATGTACAACAAAAGTTTTGGGCAACGCCTAAAGCATGCCATGTGTGTAATACAGACTCCAACTCAATTGTTTCTTCATTATGCAAGCTGGATACTCGTGTAGCCTCTCGCCAAAAAGCAATCCTAGGTGTCATGTCTAGACACTACTACAGACCTCGAATCTAGTTCAAGATGCTTTGCCTGCGTTTCGGATGTCATTCTCAGCGTCACTGGATGTAGTTGACGGAATGCGTGAACGATCACTAAGGGCTCTTATCCATGTTAGAGTTGAGGTACGACATTCCTGTCCCGATGGTACCGCCTTTCACCGCGGCGCTGATCATCATACCTGACCTAAAATCGAGGAAGTCCCCGAGACCTTGGAAATCTTGACGACAACGCTTCGCTCTCAAACACTTCTTCTTCACAGTGTTGTGTTAAGTCTCCGAATAAAGCCTGGATGAAGGTCTCTTAGAGCATCTATCTTTGCCACAACGACAACCATGCTTGCGGACTCTCTCTCATCTGAAGACTTGCAAAATGATATCCGGAGCTCTGCCGAGTACGATAATAATGCGATTTCGAGCCTCGGTTTCCTGGAGGGGAGAATGGTACCACATATAAATCCAATCAACGAGCACATAGCGAGCATGGTGTCTGATATCGTCTGTTTCAGCTGATGTTGGCCCTTCACTCGACGTAATTCAAACTACATACCAGAGGGATAATAAGCTTGGCGCATGCTGTGAACTGCCTGCGGTGAGAGTGAAAGTCATTTGGCTTGCTTTACGAGCCGATGTGATGTATTGTAACATGAGATTCGTTCCCCTGGCTGTCGATGATGCGGGAACTGGTCGCTACAGATGATTCAGAGTCGATATCGCTTCTCAAGCACAAATTCGGGCCGTATGTCTACTGCGAGTTCGATCGTCTATGGAAGTGCATGTTTTACGTCTCTCCGGATCGCAGTAATATCCGAAATGATTTATAAACGGGGATCGTCTGTCATAGACGCTCGGAGCCAAGCGTTGAGACATATTTTTGGACAATTGGTGGCAGTGTCTAGAGTGCGTAAATGATTGACACGTTTTATGAATTCTCCACGCGACTGCTAGTATCAGCCAAACCGAGACATTTGTTGCCCAACGGGGATACAGCTCAAGGGGAAGTTGTAACCACAGACCAAGGCATGATCAAACTGCATATATACACGACACCTTTCAGCCACTCCAGAAAGCACTGCAGCCTCCGTGTTCTCATTTGTGAGCCTTCTATTTTTCAATTCCTGAACATTATTCGCGATGAAATTTGATTGCACCTTTCTTGCCCTCGCAGCAAGCTGCGCTGCCGCTCAAGCTATCTCGGAGTCCGACGCTCAACGAAGGTGTCCTCTTCCGGGCAATGACCTCCCTACGTGTGTGTCCTACAGTGTCATACGAGTTGCCCGTGGATGTCATAGTTGTAAGATAAACTTGCGGCGGGTCTGCATGTCTGAGTGCTAATGGATCTTTTCCCAGCTCCTGACCAAGAATTCAAGGCCCTGTGCAAGTCAAAGGGGGCGGTGGCAAAGTGCTGTGATGTGAGTTGAGCCCTGACTGCTGATGTGCGGAGTGCTCAGTATCATCGATGCTGGGGCCCACTGGCGATTTCTTGAAGATTTGAGACTGACCAAATGTGAAGCAAAAATCTTCCGACCTGCTAGCTCCTATGAGCCACTACAGCCAAATTATGGATATCCTCGACAAGACTGCTCTCAAGTTTCCTTGGCGCTGAGTGTGACTGGATCTCCTCGTCGCCATTTCCCGTCTTTACACACTCACCTACTCTGAACGGTCAACAGCTCCTGAGCCTTGTTGCTGACATGTCGAACCGAGCCTGCCTAGAGCAAACATCGCTCCCTCGAAACATTTCTTAACCTCTATTCACCGGAGATTCCATTATGTATGTAGCCAAGAAGTTGCGCAATAGGCCGGAAAGAATGCAAACGAGGCTGGAACCGGCTACACTGCTATCTCGATTCAATTGTGTGGCAGGTTTAAGTCGATGCCCTGTCTATACGTGGCGTTGTGTACTTTCACTTGTGTCCTTGCTCGATCCCGCCGTGAAAGCACTCGATACTAGCTAAACGTCGCCCAGTAAGTAGAGCGGTAGCTCTTAGAGAAAACGCCATGCACGTAGAGACCTGGACACACTCTCTGACAGCCGTCGCCACCACCTCGATGCGCAGGCCAGATGAGATACTTGCTGAGTCAGTGCCGAAATTAGCATCGGAAAGTAGGCGATGTGAACACGGCCAGACTAAGCCGTCCGCGGACCATGTCAATGTCAACGCGATGAACTTTGACACAGCGACAAGCGCTGATGCTACCATGAGGACGAAGACTGTACTCCAGGGTCAAAGGGAGGTTGCGCCCCGCTGCTCTAACTAGACCGCTTGGTAGCGACAAGCATGAATCTCTCGACTTGCGATCGGGACACTCAGAAGCTTTGCAAGTGTGTATGCAAGGGTAATAGCCATAGAAGGAGAGATCTTTATCCGAGTTCCGGTACATGAACTGAAGGACAGCCTGCCGCCTATACATCCTCCCTCGCCTCAGCTACCTAGTCTTGGGCAAGCTGAATACCGACTGGGCGCGTGTTGCATCTCTATGTACGTACCCTACGCTTGCACGGAGATTGTTCACGCTATCGGTCTGGGGTCGCAGCTTGGTTTCTGTGCCCATGGCAGATGACGTGTTTCTTTTATTATATGCTTGGTACTTGACCATCCGGAGAGGGAGGATGCATTTACTCGTCTCGGAGCCACAAGTCATCGTAGTCGAAGGCTATGATGGCGCAGATCCCCTTCGGGAATCTGCCACCATCCGAGCTCGTATCCTCGGCTTGCCATCAGTTCGGTAACCACGGTCGCATCTGTCGGCCCTTCTGCGCCATGTCTTCGTAGAAGCGCTATCATGTCTTGTTCGCCATCTAAGACAGCGTAATTCAAACAGCTATTGCCAAATGCATCTGTTGCATTTGGATTCGCACCACGGCATAACAGTAGCTGAACAACGCCGATGTGACCACGGAAAACCGCTACTCCCAATGGAGTGCAATCGTTTCTTCCACTCTTCCAGTCGATAGAGGAGGGGTTCCTGGCGTTGTTGAAGTCCACCAGGCCCTGACTGAGCATAATCTCTACTATCGGCTCCAAGCCAAAAGATGCTGCATAATAGAGTGGCAGAGCATTTTGAATCGCTTCTGTGAGACCCTCAACGATAATCCGAATCCAAAGGGCAAAGTGAGGCCTTTCTTCTGCGCCCGCCGAAGTGCCAAGAAGAGCAAAAATGTGTCGAATTTGTGCTTCGCGAAGGGTTGCTCCACTGCGGAGATACATACTGGCATGAACAGCCCACATTGTGCCTGAGTAATCCAGGAATGGATACGTATCGAAGCAGTGACAAAGCTCCAGCTCCGTTTGCTCACAGTCGCAGACCTCCCGATTGAAATCATCCATGAGCAGGTATGTGAGTGACTTCGTGATGATTCCTGGCGTGCAGTCGTTTCGGCTCAACCAGAACTCTGCCACTTCAGATGTTCGAAGTGTCTCTGACTCTAGCGTCGCTCTGACAGAGCTATGGGCTAGTGATACTGTGTGCATGGTGGTATTATGGATGACCAGTCCCTTGCACAATCGAAGGATCATCTCTGGAGGCTGTATCCTGCAGCTATCGTCGATTGAGGACTGGCCAGGCTCTATTACGACAGCTTCCGCAAGTTCGACAAGCGTTAAAGGTCGGTAGGCATAGCTGAGCCACATCAATACCTCGCGAACCCAAGGCCTGGTCGCCGACGGTATCCTCTTCAGAATATCTATATAAGTGGAGTCCAGAGATCCAGGCAAATGTGCTAATGACCTATTGACCATCTTAGCGGTAAGGCACCCCGATAAGAGACTCATTTGGCACTCGGCCCATCGAAACATGCCTCTAGCTTGAGGCACAATCACCGCGACAATGTTAGCTTCTCCAGCCTGCACAAGTATAGGACTGCAGCGCACCACTCGCTTGACGTATTGCTCAATGTCGTCATCCACTTTGTTTGAATCCATGGGAACTCCAAGGCACTTGCTTGAGAACACTTCTTCAGCAAAAGATGTCGATGATATCACAAAGCGGATTTCTTGACAACGCATTGCGAGCCGCATCAGGCAGCTTCTGACCGCATCATCGTCTTTGCTCTCATTTACGGCATCCAAAACCAAGATGACTGGACCCAGCTCCACAGCTACCTGTACGAGAGCGTCTTCCCACCAAGCAGTCGAAAGTCTCTCCTTACTTGACACTGCTTCGGAGAATCTGTCAAGCACAGATAAGCTGCGATTTGAGCTATCCACGAGCCAAGAATATTTCGCACGTTCTGTGTCGCCTCGTCATTGAACCTGCAGTAGAAGTAGCCGAGCTTTACCGTCTCCCGTGTAACCGTGATGTGCTCAATGGCTTTTGAGATGACAGTCGTCTTGCCTGCACCAGAAATTCCATAAAGTACCATTATGCTCTTCTGAGAATAAGGCGTGTCCAGCCATGGTCGGAGAATGTCGACAAACCAACTGCCTGAGTGCGTGCCTTCCCAAACGCTGCAGGCTTCATCATGAGCGATTTTGGGGGATACTGGTGCAAGATAGTTGACGATACGTTTCTGGTTCTGAGAGTAAAGCTCGGAAGAAACAACGTCGGCAAGACTTCGCAGTTCATCTTTTAGCGTCTGCATGTCCAGAGCGGCGGACTGCTGGGCCCCCATCATGATCATGATGATAGAGGTATTGATTCTCGCGAGTCTCGCCAGGACTTGCTCAATCTCCTTCTGCTTGAACGGCCAGAGCCATGATTGCTTTGCACGCTCGAACCTGGATCCCGAAATTTGCATGCGATGCAGTAGATCATCAACGATGGATCTTGCATTGGCGAGACATTCCGAAAGTCCATTGTCGACAACCTTGTGTGATCTTTGTGTGTTGATATCTTCAAGCACTCCTCTCAGCGCTGATAGCTCTCGACACAGACTCGTGATCTGATCCTGAGCGCCTTTGACTTCGTGGCCGTACTCTATCAAATTCTTGATGAGGACCCCGACTTGCAGCGCGAGGGCGGCGGGATCTGCCATGCCGTTCGACGGGAGTTAGCAGAGGATCAACAATCAGCGAAGGTCGTGAAGCTCAGCTCGGCATTCGAAACCGAGCTGCATGTTGACTATATCGTTTCTCCACAAGGCAGCTCGCTACAGCTTCCAATAAACGGAGCAACACACACATGGGACATGCTGCACTAAGTTGAGTGCTATTTTTAACAACCACTTGCACGGAAGTCATTGATCTATTGGCAATTCTGTAGCATTAAGACGACAACGGAAGCTGGAACTGTGCAATGCAAGTTTACTGACCTTCGTTCTTTTGTGTCGCATCTCGGAACGCCTCAAGTCTTTAGGCTATCCGCAACCGGTCTTAGCCCCCATACATGTCAGACATACAGTCTTCAAGCTCCTTCTGAAAGTACTTAGTTAAGAAAAATTACTCTATCTCAACATCCTCTACCTCTTCCTCCTGCTTTTGCTGCTTAACTTTTCCCCTCCCTCCTCGGCCTCTTCAGACTCCTATCTAACTTGTGCTTATCCTCCTTATCTTCTAACTCTTGCCTATCAGTTAAACTACTTCCTCTTCCAATGCTCATCCTCTTACTCCGATGCAACGCCGACCTCAGACCCTTAGGAACCTGTCGCGGTGAAATCTGTACTGTCGACGTGCAGAGAAGAACATCGTTTGATTCATCACCTCAGCGATATAAGCTGCAATGTCTGCTTTCGGTAACTGCGCGTGGGAACATTGTTTACATAGCACTAAGCTAAAGGAAGGGTCCATATATAGTATAACGATCTGAGAACAGTGCGTTTCGCATGGTCCCGCGCATTCTCTTCGCCGATAACGAAGACATTATTTGAAATAGATCTTGGGAGTGGTATACTTCAAGTGTGAAGTTTCTTCGTTTTACCCGAAGTCGTGAAAAACCTACGAAGATTCGCGTCTGCCAAAGGTTTTGCCCGACGACGTCTCTTCCCAACTTCGATTTTGACGATTGACTTCATGTGTTGTGAACTGGCATTGGAGGGCAGAGCCAGAGCTAATTGAATACTACCACTATCGTTATCATTGAAGGGTTTGGAACGATAATGTCACAGTCGTTCGCTTTCTTCCTTCGATTGAAACGCTACTCTTTAGCTATGTCCATATTATTATCTATATCTTTTATCTCCCTTCCTCTACCTCGTTCTCAGGATCAAAAACGTTATCAGAATCTTCCTGTGCCGTTACTATATCTTCGCTTATGCCTGTTCTTGCTCTCTTGGCGCGATGATCTTGCCCCCGGGGGACATGGCCTTAAATTTTCAGTTCCAAAACCATTATGCGGCCTGCCGATAGTTGCGCAGTAGTTTCTGCAGAAGAGGGCAGAGGGCTAATCCGTAATATAGCTTCGACTGCTTCGACTGCTGTTCTACTACACAGTGCAGACGTTATCCTGCGAGACGGAGTGGATGGAGGGGCTACTATCGATGCGCGGTCTCGAAAGCATGATCTCTGCAGGCAACTGCCAGATTTTCAGGCGACTTTATTTTGGCTGTCCTTCGGTAAAATGGATCAGGAGAGCGGAGAATGCTCTTTATGCTTTTTATCAAACATGAAACTGGAAATGCTTTGCATCAGAACTCATCGGGCCTGGAGCAAAGAGAAATGGTGTCGCTCTTCTGCACGTGGTTCTAGCCTCAAGAGAAGTTGATTCGCGCGAATAGTGCGGAGGCGGTTTCCGCAGTCGAAAAGGCTCCTGCACGTTCATTTGCCAATTCCTGCGAGGATGAGACTCCTTTATAATTTGGACAATCGGAGGTCCACATTCTCTGAGTTTTTGTCACGAGAAAGCCGTGGCGCAAGGGAGCCATGCGCGAGGAAACTCTGCAAAGGAGGAGGAGGAGCTGTGTTGCGATTCGAGCACTAAGAACGTGACCTATTCCGTTGGAAGACTAACAGTATCCACTCATTTGAGGTATAAAGCAGCTAGGGAGGACCGAAGAAGCTTCGAACGTCACGAATGCGGACGACATGGAAGCTCCTGCTCAGTGTCAGTTGTTCCCCAATGACAGGCTTTCTAAAGCTGCGCCAGAGGCGGTGCCTGACGATTGCGGCACGGCCTTGAGAAGCCTTTCAAACCCCTCCTGCAAAGTCGAAATGGGGTGCGAGATGACAGCTCGAAACCAGCCCGACTCGTGGCAACGAAAGCTCGCACCAGGCAAAATGTGGACTCTCTCCTTCCGAAGCCTCTGATAAATCTCCTGCTCCGTCAAACCTTTAAATACTGTATTTCCCAGGTCGATCATCAAAAACAGAGCAGCATTGGTTGCCAAATACTTGATCCCGTGCAGATCCATGAATTCAGTGGCAAACTTGTAGCTTGCAGCAAGCCGAGCTCGATACTCCGACTGGTACCGCTCGAGAAATGGGTCGTCAGCGAGGAGTTTCGCGACCGCGTAGTCTGCTTGGGTAGAAGGACAACCGAAGAACCTAGCCATTCGTTAGACTCTTGTTGATAAAACTTTGACTAATTGATGGATTTCCACAAATGGAACGTACGAGAAGCTTTTCGCCGACTTGAGGAACTCGGGATTGTTTTGACTGATAAGAAAGCCAATACGGATTCCAGCGAGACCAAAATCCTGCAAGCTGTTTTAGTATAGGGGAACCTGGGCCAACGAATGCATCGTCTTGCAGCTCTGACCTTGCTCATTCCCCATACGACGTGGACCCTATGTGGATCGATGTATTCTTCTACATTCAGCGATAGAACGGAACAGAAGCTCCGTGAATTATCCCATACGGATAATGCATAGATCTCGTCACTGATAAAGTGAACGTCTAGCCTCTGGCACAAAGAGAGGTAGGCTTTGAGCACGTCCGACGAGTAGCACCGCCCTAGGTCATAATTGTTAGTGTAGAAGCAGGTGAAATCAAATGCGCGCACGGCCTGCCTACCAGTAGGATTATGAGGCGTGCAGAGAAGAAGTGCCGAGACCTTTTTCCCCTCGGCACGAGCTCTCTTACACTCTTCCTCGTATTGACCGACAGCTTCCTTAGAAAAGGGGTCCAAGGAGCCGAATGTCACTTCTCGGATCTTAACTCTAGAAAAAAGCGGAATGAGCCCGACGCAAATCGTGCACTAGCCGAGAAAGGAAGGTCTCGGAGAGACTTACCCAGGCCGACAGGTAAGCACAAGATCGAAGCTATCCCAATAAGGGCGACCGATCAGGATATAGTCATCTTGGTCGCAGAGGGCCCAGGCGCAAGTCTCTAGAGCATTTCCTACGCCTGCAGTAGCAATCACTTGCGTCGGAGTTAAGGGGCTAGCGGGCGAAAAGTTCTTGTTTAAGAATTGACATGCAGCGGCACGGATCTCTTTGGATCCGAAAAACCCGTCGCCATAGTTCATCTTGCGAGCATCGTGGTCTACCTAAACGATTGCCAGCACTCTTAGTATCGCACTTGGAACGCGTGTAAGAAGGAAAGGCTGATCATGTACATGGCTGTTGATGTATTCTTTCATCTCCGGCAGCATCAACGTCTGTTGCTTTTCTATTAGCAGTGATCACTTGTATGCTTTTTTTTGCGGGAAAACTCACGTTCTCGGCAAGTCCCAGGTTCACGAAGCCATTAGGGTTTGTATCTGGATCCCAGGCATCATCAAGAACATCGAAGAATACCGGGTAGAACTTTTGGAGCTCACGACCGCGTGGAGAGATGAGCGCCATGATTGTGAATAGAAAGATGGAGCTATGGAAGGAATGCTCTGTGCACTCTACATCGAAGGACACACGGGACTTAAGTATTGCAATCCGGAACCAACAATGGGGGTGATGAGAGTACAAGCCGCGAGTGATAGGGCGCGACACCTCTAAGTTCTAACTAGAACTTTCGGGCCTACGTTTGGTCTCACTTGTGCACAGACCGCCAAGGCACATACCTGGTTAGCGTCTCCTTCCTACCAATTCATTAGTTAGGCTAATAGAATAAGCGAGATAAAATATCCTGATATCTGCAAGAAGCTCATGTGAGAGTCGAACTTTGATCCATTACCAATGCTTCGACCAGTACCCTACGGACTTATTACGCCGTGACCTGCCTATACTAAGTCTGAAAGCTGATTCGAGCCAGCTCAGTTGCCAAAGATCGAGTGCCAGACTGTTCACTGTACAAAGTGACAGTCGCTTGTAAGATGTTCTTTCTTGGTGTGGGTGTATCCAATTCTCTCCCCACAATCACCAATTTGTCTCGTATGCCTCTTTATCTGCCTCTGATTCCCCACGCTCTTTGTATGACTGACCATTGCGTCCCCAGCTGTCCAAATTTGTACCTTTCTTCCCTCAACACTTCACTTCCTCATACTGTACCTGCTCCCAACTACTAGCCAGCCGCCAGCAGCTGCAAGCTCTGCAAGTCTCGCAGGCAAACTTCGGCCTGCACTTTTCGCACCAGTTGCAGAAGGAGCACGCCGTGCAGCCGACACGTCTGATACAACCAGTGCACCTCTTGCATCCCTTGACATGTGTACAGCTGATCACTGAGACGCACTCGAGACATGCACGACACATCAAGCATGTTCCGCAGTCAGGACAGGGAGACATGTTCTCTGTGCTCTCTGAGGTAGTCATGAACTGGCGCTGTCAGTACAGCGTGTCGAGTCCGAGATTTGGTTACGAGAAGTGGTATTTAGGGGCAGACTTACCTCAACCTCCCTTTCTGCGGTATCCTCGTGTGAAGATTCAGACTTAGTAGGTGACTCGCGTTGCTTCATTCCAATTTGTTGCGCCATTTTGTGTTTGTGAAGTTCAGTCTCGACTTTGTCTCTGTCGGGGTTTATAGTAACTTTGTCTTGGTTGCCGTAGTTCTTATATATGCAAATGGCAGATATGGAGAATGCAAGGTAGGTCATTCGCCGGCTAGCGCCTGTAAATCAAGCACGTGAAACGTGCAGCTTGCGCAAGTGAAGCAAACATTCTTTCCCTCTCGACAATGTTCACAGCTGCCTACTCTGCGATGGACAGTTTCTCCATTCATTCCAGCCTGCGAGTGGCAACACTCTTTAAATAGCGCTTTGAATGACTGATCGTTGTGGAAATAATCTTTTCGCGGGTTTCCAATTCTCGAGTCTGCGTGGAAGCCTGGGGAGAGGACCAGATCATGCTATTCGATTTCTTTTGACAGCTTCTTTGCTGTCGATGAACCTCCCTCAGCTAAGCATCCGCGCCAGACCAGCTTAGTGTCCTGCATGGTCCGCCAATGCCAGTTACACAATTGGCAGGAGACCAATTCATGTTCGCAGACTCTTGTCAGACTGAAGAAATTCCCAGCAGAAGGCTGAACTGAGCACAAGGCTTTGTGCCGCCACTCAGGCTAGATGAAGCCCCACCGAATGCCATTCTTGCCAATGATGATACTGGGAAAATAAGTCCTTGCCGTAAAGCGGTTGCTAGTATTGAGAATGATGATCTCAAAGCAGTACGGGCAGTTCCGACTCCAATCTCGTGATCAGTTGAGAGCCGCACGACGCCAGATCATCTTCTCCTTCGTGATCCGGTGCCGTGTAATCGTGAAGGGCGTCGCCTGTCTCCTTTCCTCCTCTCGCCACTTCGAGAATCGTCTTTTCCGCGCGCTTTCGACATTTGCCTGCTGAACACCCTGGCCAGTAGAACGATCATGAAGGATATCAGAACGGGACCGACTTGTTCCTTGGCCGCTGATCGCTGCGGCGATCTGGAAGTACGGCTTGTACTGGACATGATCATGTCGCTAGCTCACTGCCTGTTCTTCAGTTCTGTATTGAAGTAAGCATGTCAAACGGAAAGTGGGATGAAAAACTGCATACGACAGATTTCGACCTTGCATGGTTTTGCTGGCATGAGTGAGGGGTTGGCGTTGGGCATGGGTCAGCAGTCGGAAAGCATGACTAAAATAGATGTCGAAAGTCCACGTTTGCTGAAATCTCTTTGCCGTTTGTCGATTCGAGCTTGCAATCTGGAGTATTAGGAGAATCTTTTGAGACGTGATCGCAAAGCTCGCAAACCGTATTCGCATCCAATCGGTGGTGAGCGAACACGAGCACTAGATCAGCATCGCGAACAAAATTGCAATCATGGTGTCATGGTAACATGTTCTTCGATCTGAGTCTTTTGATCTGTGTAGCAGGAAGTGTCAAATGCTATCTTGTCGCGAAGCAGAATCAGAGTGGCAGCGTGGGCCTTTCTGCTGCACATAGGCATCCACTAGTCCTGACAGTCACAGAATCTCACGACTAAACTAAAAGTACTTCGAATCATCTTGCCAAGAATTCATGTGGAACCGTGTTTGCGAATAGGCTCTGCAAATGCTGTAGGGTCGATGGCCGGGAAATGTTAGACTCGGCCCATCCTGGTATCGGTGGACTCTGTTGAGCGCACCGCCTACTTATGTGGCGGATGTGTACCAAGGCTTGGACGACAAAACTAGCCAGCAGCTGCTATCGGTCTTGAGGTTATTGCTGGTTGTGGTCCGGCGATCCGGGTTCGAGAACTCAGCCTTGCGTTGTGCTTATCGGACAATAATCTTGCTCTGACAGCCGGGATGAAGTCAGCCGACCTTGTGCAGTCTCATGGAGGACCAAAATTTTGCATGTCTTGCACACAGAAGTGAAAGAATGCCACTCGACGGTATCCTTGGCGTGACGTTGTTTTTTGTTGTGGAGGATTTGCGGGGAGCGGAGAAGATGGCGGGCTTGGCAGTCGAACCAACCCCTTGTGCTTTCCATTAGTCCGGTCAGTTACGTCGTGGCTAACGCTGCTGCTTAGCCGAAAGGTACGCTCGCAGCTCCAGGACCAGCCATGTAGTGTGCTGCATATCACGGTAAGTGGATCATATTTTGTTCCCTTACATTCCAATTGTCCCCCGAAGTATCTCAGCGTATCACGACCACAATGGCTCCCCACAAGCAGGACGAGGCGTTCGAATATCATCAAAAGGATCCCGAGAAGTTCTGGATGCACCAAGCCGAGCAGGTCGCATGGCACAAAGCTCCTACAACAGCTTTCAAGAGGACGACGAAGAAGTTACAGGATGGCACAACTCACTCCAGCTGGCAATGGTATCCCGATGGAGAGATAAGCACATCTTACAACGCTGTTACGAGGCATGTGGAAGCAGGACATGGCGACAAGATTGCGATCAAGTGGGACAGCCCGGTGACGAAGCAGAAGGAGAATATCACATACGCGAAGCTCGATGAGGAGGTCAGCATTCTCGCTGGAGCTCTGCGCGAAGAAGGCGTTCGCAAGGGCGATGTGGTTATCATATACATGCCCATGATACCGGCAGCATTGATTGGTATGCTGGCTGTCGCAAGGTTGGGTGCTGTACATGCGGTCGTTTTTGGAGGCTTTTCAGCTTCTTCACTTGCGCAGCGCATCGATTCGAGCAAGCCCAAGGCAATCCTCACGGCGAGCTGCGGCATCGAAGGTGCGAAAGGGCCATTGCCGTACAAGCCCATGATCAAGGGAGCGATAGACGAGGCGAAGCACAAGCCAGCTAGGGTGATCATTTGGCAACGAGACGAGCACAGATGGAACGATACCGATCGACTAGCTGGAGAGAGGACATGGCAGAGCTTGGTGAAGTCCGCCAAAGACCGTGGTCAGCGGGCTGAGAATGTACCAGTGAAGAGCAATGACCCATTATACATCATTTATACATCCGGTACAACAGGACTGCCAAAGGGTGTGGTCAGAGAAGTAGGAGGACACGCTGTTGGACTCAATTTCACCGTACGATACGTGTTCGGAATCAGAGGACCAGGAGACGTACTCTTCACAGCAAGTGACATTGGCTGGGTGGTCGGGCATTGCTACATTGTGTATGGACCTCTTCTCGCAGGCGCAACAACGATTCTTTTCGAGGGCAAGCCGGTCGGTACGCCTTCTGCTGACACGTTCTGGCGAATACTGGATGAGCACAAAGTCAATACCATGTTCACGGCGCCTACAGCTCTGCGCGCCATTCGCAAGGAAGATCCGGAGAATAAGTTCTTCAAAAAGCGTGGCGAGAGCGGCGGTCTGAAGAACCTCCGTGCACTCTTCCTTGCAGGCGAACGTAGCGAGCCTGCCATCGTCACGATGTACGACGAGCTCATCGGCAAATATTGCGCGCCCAACGCCACTGTCATCGACAACTGGTGGTCGTCCGAGTCCGGCTCCCCGATGACTTCTCTCGCGCTACTGCCAGGAACGGCCCTCGACTTCTCCGACAAAACCTTCTATCCACCTCTACCCATCAAGCCTGGCAGCGCAGGAAAGCCAGTCCCTGGCTTCGACGTCCGCATTGTCGATGACGAAGGCAAGGAAGTCCCACAGCAGACCATGGGCAACATCGTCCTCGCCATGCCTCTCTCCCCAACAGGCCTGACAACCCTGTGGCAAGATCCGGATAGATTCTACAAAGGCTATCTTCGCCGCTTCGAAGGGAAATGGATTGACACAGGCGACGCCGGCATGATCGACTCCTCGGGCTACGTGCACGTCATGTCCCGCGCTGACGATGTGATCAATGTCGCTGCCCATCGTCTCTCCACCGGCGCCATCGAACAAGCCATCTCCTCCCATCCCGACATAACCGAAGCCGCCGTGGTCGGAATGCCGGATAGTATGAAGGGCCACGTTCCATTCGCATGGATTGCCATCTCACCCGACAATCTTCCACCCTATGATCAACTGCTCAAAGACCTCAACTCCAAGCTCCGCTCACATATTGGCCCCATTGCCTCACTTGGCGGATTCATCGCCGCTCCCGGCGTCATACCCAAGACACGATCCGGCAAAACCTTGAGGCGATGTCTGAAAGAGGTTCTTGAACATGCACTGGAAGGAGAATATGAGAAAGACGTCGTGTTTCCTGCGACGATCGAAGATGCGAGCGTGGTGGATAAAGCGAAACAGGCTGCGAAGGAGTACTTCACAAAGGGCGAGGGGTCGAAGTTGAAGGCGAAGTTGTGATATGTGATGTGCGGGGACAGGGGGAGATGTATGGCTAACGTTGTGGCTTTCGTTCTTTGTATCTGAGCGATATCTATTGATTTGTTTGTGTCTCCAATATTCTTGGGAGAAAGGTCTCTTGATCGATACGTGAATTGCGGCGCCCGCTACGCCCAGCCCCACCAACTATCGATTGAATTACATGAATGCTGTCATCTAGTTACACGTAATCGGCGGAAAAAGGTGCCCTGTCTGCCGCCATGTTCTGCAGCATCCTGCTCAGAGTTCACCTTCCTCTTCAGCTGCATACCACTCTTTGGAAATCGACAAAGATCCTTCTAAGCACCATCGCCTGGGAATCCGGGGAGTTTGGGACATTCCTTAGGATCGAATACACAAGTCGGCCCATAGTCCGGGCAATCGTAACATCCTTCATACTCGCCACAAGTTCCGCGAATCTCGCCGTGCCAGCCCTCATGACACATCAACTGCATTGCAAGGATTTACCATGTCAGCGTACCATGCAGATCCGTTCAAAGTAGAAGGTTACTGACAACATAACGACCATCGCTGCTACAGGCCCAAGACCTTCCTGTACATTGAGCTTCGATAACACCGAGGAAAGTCGCGAGCAGGAACCATTGTCGGAACATTGCGTTGTAGGAGCCGTGTTTGTGTTTGACGTCTGTGTGTCTATAAGGAGACTCTTTTCTACTGGTCTGGTTTCGAGGGGATATTCGAATGCCGAGGTCTCGAGAAGCGATGCGTTGTCAAAATCAGAATCGTGATTACAGCAAAGCCCTCTTATAACGGCGACGAGGCATAATTAGCCGTATATTCCGGGCCTAGTAGCCTGAGCTCGTGTTTCTCAAACTCGCTTCCCGCTCTAGTTCGTGTCTTAGCATAGACTAGACTGCCCAGCCCAAAAACGAATAGCCGCTGCCGTTATGTCGGGTCTCGCAACGGTGTGATCAGACAGTGGAGCTTCGACTCTTACAGGGCAAAGCTCAGCCATTACAAGCACATTCAGTTCACACAGTCATCGAAATAGAGTGCGTTCAGATTTACATACAGAGCTGCTCTTCTGGCGCTGCATCCATACTTCTTTGCTATAGCCGTCACTATTGCCGTCGAAGATGTCGTCTTTGTCAAACCTTCTAGGTTCTGCCCAATCTGCTTACAGCTCATTGATGCTTCGTCGCTCATGTGCACCGTTGTGTGCTTGCCGGTGTCCCACCTCCTAGCGAGCAATGGATAAAGATTGACGAGCTATCAAGACAGGAGAAACAGTCAGCTGGTCCAGACTTTTCGTATCCAAAAGCGGGAGCAGGCCCAGGTACTTGGTTCAGCTGATCGAACCGTCGACTGCGCCCTGGACCCCAGTCATGGATTACGTAGCCGACTGGCGCCCGATGTCTACAGCTTCACAGTGTCGTGAACCTCAGTGCAGTCTCTGCAAATATTTGTTGTACGTATCTTAGCCTTTGTTGGATATTCGTGGCTTGCGAGATCATTTTACAGGGCATGATACACTCTCTATCAGTCGAGCTCCATATTTAAATCACGCTTTATTGTGGCGTTCAAGCTTCAGCATACATCGGCCTGACTTTGTCGATACTTAGTTACAGCCTGGTCGATGTGGCCAGTGCCATCTCCTCCCGCGCATCCCACGGGCTGCAAACAACTGTAGCAATGACTTTCGGGAACTCACTGCGGCCGAGGACAATCTGTGCCGCGCAGGAACGCTCCCCAACTCTGACAGACCTATTCCCCACCGATCAGAATAGAACAACTTCAGACCTGCTTCTCTTGCGCTGCCTTGAACGCAGCCGTACGCGAGATGCCATCGAATAGCTTGCGGTAGTTGGAATACTTGCTTGTATCAATCTGGAAACGGTTCGCCCAAGTGATGAATACTGCGAGGTAGGCATCGACGCCAGTAAGAGAGTGACCAAGAGCGTGCGTTGGACCGCTGAGCTTTTCCAGCTTATCTTCAATTAACTGGAAACCTGCCGCGATGTTGACCTTGGACTTAGCGATGATGCCTTCGGCTGCACTTGGATCGTCGGAGTACCAAGATGGTTTGAACAGTCCACCAAACGACTTGGTGAGAACGGTTCCCGATAGAAAGTTCATCCACTCATAAAACCGGACGTTCTCCATCGGAGTGCTGCCAGTGTAATGCTTGTCGGGGACAAGCTGAGAAATGGCAGTGATGACGGCAGGCCCTTCGGTGATGATCTCGCCATCAATGACCACCGTCGGCACTTGGCCTTTTGGGTTCACCGTCTTCATGTACTCTGATCGCGCGAATGGGTCTTGCAGATTGATCTTGATGGCTTCGTAAGCCAGACCAGAGTCTGCGAGAAGTATCTGACTGGCCATTGAGCAGGCTCCAGGGGCGTGGTAGAGCTTAATGTTGGGAGACATGGTTTTCTGGGATATGTTTCCTTGAGCACACAGATCGTGAAGTCTTCGTTGGTGTGGTGAGTGAGGCTGTCAGGTTAACAGCGTTGACGATATTGAATTGCTTACAACAGACCAGACGTCGACCTCTACTCTTATACATTAACACCTGAAGCCTGACAAATCAGGTCCTCTGTGCGGCTTCCCCCAGATCTAAACCACAGAGAGAGCGTTACTTAAGCATTTTCGGATTGCGATAAGGGTATGTGGCATGTCCTAAACTGAACCAGAACACCGATGGCATTAGTAAGCGACATTTGCAACAGACAGTTCCCTGACGCCAATGGAAAGGCATCAGCGTCTATCTGTATGGAGCATCAATCTCACAGTTTGTGTAACGGTGCTTACTGAGCAGCGCCCTTCGAGCGAAGGCCGAATTCCGAGATGCGAGAGGATTTCTCGGTGTGGGCCTCAAGCACCGCGTGCATCTAATCGTGTTGATCCGACCAACAAGCATCCACCTATCATCGTGTATGAACTTGATATGTACACGGCTGTCGCCCAGTGGTGTTCGGCAACGAATCCTTCGTGGTCTGCCAAATCTTCTCAATGCCGACTATTGCTTTGTGATTGATCGCTCTGCTATTCCTGCTAGAGAAGTCGAGAGGCCTGGCTTTGGCCGTCCAGAACATACAACGTGGGACGTCGGTAATCCGCCATGGCAAGCTACAACACAACGGCTAATCCTCAGTGTTTCATCGCAACCCTCCAGGTCTCTTATCCTTCCTCGTCCCATAGATGAGTGCAACAAAACCGACAGTCAGCGACAAAGACAACTGCACTGGGACCGCCCCATTCTGCAGATCACCAGCATAGCCCAATCGAAAAAGCCATAGGAAAAAGAAGAATATTCCTGGCGAATTGCACAAAACAAAATATGACACGATACGAATGAACGAACGTCTCTCAACAGCATAAAGTCCCCAGAATGGCATTCTCGTCCCGTCGCGCATATGCAGTTCTCGAACCTTCTTAGGCAGTAAGCTGACAGCTCCAGTGTTGGGGATTGAGCCAAGTATTTCCTGGTTTCGAAATAGTCGCCAGGATCGAGTGGTAAGATTGATGTCTTCTACTTTGCCGTAAAAGAAGTCACGAAATTCCCCTTCGGCAATTGGACCTAATGGTGGTCTCATGATGGCAGCCATCGGCCTGGGTAGGAACTCGTATTCGCTGTCTGAATCTGCTGGGAAGCTGATGATCGCCGACTCGCCGGTACCGAGGGCGTGTTTGGAGAACTAGGCGCGCATTAATGTAGCTTCAGTCGTGAATAGGGTGGAGGATGAGATTGACTGACTTCATAGAACTGACAGTGGTCATACTGCCAAATTGAGAACCGATTCCTGAACCATCCTCGTGCACTAAGATATTTGGTCTTAAGGTCGGAGAAGAATTGCTGGTCAGATTGCTCGGTTTCGGCGGCGTCAATTCTAAGGCACTGGAAGCGGTAGCGGTCTCCTTCGCGTACGCAGAGGTATACATGGCGAGATTTGGGACCGGAGACAGGTGGTGGAATTGTCCCGTTCGTCGATGGCTGAGGTGCC
>JAASLG010000457.1:0-23136 GCA_013365235.1 Cercospora sesami | reverse complement strand
CCATCTCAGTCAATTGCCATTGTCAACTGGGCGTTGCCAAAAATCGTGCGTCGAGATCAAAGACAACCATCGTTCGTCGGCTGATCTGCGGGCATATTCGAAGATGTTTCGACAAGGAATATGGCTGTCGGACCTCATGTCAGTTCGTGATCGATACTCGGTTCCGGACCGAGCTTGTTGAGTCTGGACGCGATCTCTTCGGTCGCGGTGGTCTAGGTTCGGTGGTCGCGCTGCGAGAATGCCGCAAGGCCTTCTACAAGATTCAATAGAAAGCACTGGGCTTTCATTCCCATGCATCGCCCCAGTCATCATTGTCTTCTTCTACTGGCTTGGGCTTGGGCTTGGGGGCTGCGAGCGGTCTCGCAGTTGCTGTGTTGGGCCTCGAATTTGCCGGGCTTGAGGCCTTGCTGCTGTTCGATGTTGACTTCGGGGTGAGCACCGACTTTCTCGATAGTCCTTTCGGCAGCGGTGCTTTGCTGACTTTCTTCGCTTGCGCTTGCGCATTTAGCCAGCCCTCGAAATCAGGCTCCCCGCCATCATCGTAGGATATGCTGGGTTTCGACGCAGGCGGTTCGGCCCATGGATCTTCTTCTGTGGCTGTGGTATCGTCCATGTCGCCCCATCCCGAGGCGTCAAAATCTTCCTCGGCAGCTGGCGGTACTGATGATGTTCGCAGACCCGATGACACCTTGGGAACTTCGGGCGCCGATGCGGTTGTACTGTATGCAGGCCGAGCAGTGCTGTCGGCAGGACTCGCTACCTCGGCAGCAGTGGGTTTCGCTCCGGTGCCGTTGGGTTGAATCTCACCAGTCGCAGTTCCCAATTTGTTCGTGAATGACGAGATCGCCCATCCTGCCCATCCGCTGCCTGCTTGCTGTCCAGGCTGTGGTGTGCTCATCCTAGTCGCACCGGCGGATGCGGCCTCGGGAGGCGGTAGAACGGTGTCTGGCATCGTGGCCTGATGCTTGCGTACACGATCGAGGTATATATTGAGGGTCTTGTTCGCCTGGTCACGTATCATCTTCTCCTTGTCGACCAATGAAGGACATAATGCGGGCAGCATCTTGGTTGCACAGTCGTCTTCACTGAACACATCTGCAGTAGCAGCGAGCGCCATCAATGCAGCGTTACGCGCATGCACGAAAGGGTCTCGCAGAGCGCGAGAGAAGGCTGCGGCGAGGACTTTCGCGCGAGACCCGACGCCGAGATTCCTGGCAATTTTGCCGAGACAAATAGTGGTGTTGGTCCTGATGCCAGGCTGCTCATCGTTCGCAGTCTTTGCCAGGTGTCGAAGAAGCTCGCCATTGATGATACGGTCCGACAGCTTGGGTACTACCACCAGTACAGCCTTGACTGTTTGTTCGCGGACCAAGGGTGCCAAATCACCGAATCCTGTGACCATCTGAGGGAAGATCTTGTCACTGACGACCTTCTGGCTCAGGTGATCAATCATGTGCGGAAGATTGTCGAGTAGGCACACACGTAACGCTCGATCTGAACTTGTGAACAGTCGGATGATGATCGGAGTGATTTTGGAGTTGTATTCGTCCTCGGGAAGCTTCGGAGCTATGCGCATTGCCAGAGCGAATGGTCGTGGGCCGCCACCACCAAACTCAACCGACTTCAGTAGCTCTGGCAGGACCTTCACCACAAAGAACTCTTCTGGGAATTGATTGGAATCGACTAGTTGTTCCAGCTCGCTGCACATGCGTTAGCTCGCCACTACAATTATCTTTTCGAATGCGCTCACCTGAACAAAATATCTTTCTCATGGTCGCTCTTGAGCCCCATATTGTCGATGCCATCAGTGAGCTGTATGAGGGGAGTGTCGAAGAAGCCACCATGTCGTGCCCCTTGATCCAGAAAGTGGGCTATGCTGAGTCGCATCTTCGGCGCTGCATGTGTAAGTCTCTTGTAGCTGTTCTGCATGTTTGTCGGGATGTTCTTGGTCGACCCAATTTGGTCCGTTCCAGAGAAGCCTCCATTGAAGACTTCGGTGACTAGAATGCCGTAGCAATATGAATCAACCGCATGCGTTGGGCCCAATCGCACGCTGTCCCAACCATTCTTCACAATCTCGGGTGGAGAATAGCGCCCGATATCAGGGACTAGACTCCCTTGAGTGAAGATGACTGCGTCGTCCTCCTTCATAGAACTGAGCAGTTCTAGGCCGCCGAGCTTCCACTCCCCGCTCTCACTTGTAAAGATTGAACTTGCTCGAACGTTGCCATGAATAGAGGTCGCCTCGTCGTTGATGAATTTCAGTGTTTTGGCAACATTGTGAAGTCCCCATTTTATGCTCTCCTCACTCAGTGCCTTCCGCCTCGTTGACCAAGTCAAGGGTGTGATGCGCTCCGTGGCAATGTAAATCACTGAGTCTGTCTACCTTGTTGTCTGGTAAGCCCGCGCCTTTTATTCCGCTCCAACGAGCAACACCCACCTCGACCGTATCCAGCACTTTCACCACGCCAGGATGTCGTAGCGTCTTGAACTTGCGTACCGCGTTCCGAGCGATGGGCAATCGTGATCGATTCGCAGTGATGTCGAAGGTGAATATGCTGCACTTGGAGCCATCTTCCTGCCCATAGTCAGTCTCTCCATCGAGACCCCGTCCAAGAGTACCATTGCGCTTACTCGTTTGGTACCGTTCTGCAGAGTCCAGATGGACTGGTCGATGTCCACGCGATCGCCGAAGGTGTAGGGAAATGCTGGGCCTTGGGCAATCGAGGCCACAGCCGATTTGAGAAAGTTCATGGTATCAGCTCCACCAGGCGACGGATCTGTCCAGGCCGTGGGCACCACTGTCGCCGAAGATGAGTTCGGTAGCGACGAAAGTACAGCTGGTGGAAGTCGTTCGGAGTATTCCGCCAAGACGTCAGTCCCGCGCTAGTGGGAACCCCTGCCAAAGGCCCAAATAAACTGCTCCTGCCGACGCGACTTCAGATTGCGGTTGCTCGCCACACACAATGTGACATGAACCTCCGCACGAGGCGGATGCACGCCGATACTGCCCCTTTCACGCTGAATCCAGGACTATCTCGCTGGAACTTCCACTCGTTATTGCTCGAGCCTTCCCGACGCGTTCGAGATCGCTGAAGTGATGCGGCACGTACTTCTCATATCTTGACGCGGGGCTCTGACTGGGCAACACACTTCGCCGTCCCATTGACACGCATAACAACGACAGCGCTCGAATGGCTGGGCCGGGAGCTCACCCCTTTGAGCGGCAGCATGCAGGCGCCCAAGCCACGGTGGTACATGTAAGTCACCCGACTTGCTCATTCGACACATGCAAAGATGAGAATCATGGTAAAAGGTCTGAAGGCGGTCGCTGTGAGGTTCTGGCTATGCACCCAACCCCAGGAACCCGGCATTGACGACTGTTCAAAAACTGAAAAGAGCTGAGCGAAGCTGAATCTTATCATCACGAAAGAGCACCTTGAGGGAATCCACCACTGACAGCGCGCAGGCAGGCGAGGACCACGAAGAACTCTTCCCTGGTCGCAAAGTGAAATATCCAGAAGCGCGACCGCTTGCGAATCTTCCGGTTCACAACGATCAACGTGCACAGGCAGCGCAGGGTCACGCTCTACCACGAAGTTTCGACGATCACGAGCCACCAGCTAATGTGCGGCATTCTTTTCGACGTGAGCGTAATGACTCCAGCCCAGATTATACGAGAGGTCGGCAAGATGAGTGGCTAGGCATCCGCCATGGTCAGGTCGGAAGTTCGTATTCAGCAAGGCGGCCATCGCCACCCCTTCGTACCAACCCGAAGGACTACCCAGCCCTTGACGACTACACGCGCCCTCCAAGGACAGTGTCTCCCCTATCAAAAAGATGGCCAAGCAAGGATATAAGTCGTCTTCTAATCCCTCGGAACCCGTCGTGGACAAGACAGGATCACACACCGTCCGCAACCACAGCCACGATCCCTGCTGCAGCTCATCCGAATGGCATGCAGAGGACTTCCTCTGAGCATTCCGATAGCGCAGATTTGCACTCGCATCGTCCAGAGCCACATGTGTTCATTGCAGCAGCAGACTTGCCCACGAAACCTTCCACGATTAAGCATCTCAAGGGGTTCTTCCGTAAATTTGACTTTCAAGCTGTATTGATGGATACTGCAGGTTTCTATATCACATTCTCGGACACAAGCGCTGGGGTACAACAGTTAGTACGCTGCGCGAAGAGCACGATTCACGCCACTCTGTTCAGTCGGTATCGTCTGCACCCGAAGCCCTACTATAAGTGCCAACGTGTCCAAGACCTGCATCAACTCAGCGCGACTCCTGCTGCCTTACGTTCTCGATCATCGTCCCCTGGAATATCCGTCCTTGGTCGAGCGGCAAGACCAGTGGCATCTGCGATCCAGCACGGCGACGAAGCTGTGGCAAACGAGGTGGCGCCATCAATCACCTTGCGACCATTGAGTGCAAGCCCCGAAATTCAGGCTGGGACGCTACCGAATGATCACAGCGAGACCTCATATGACTTGCAAAGCGTCATTGCAGAGGTCGGGTTCAACTCAGTGCCACTACCTTCCGCTGATCCGCTGCCCAAGAATGCTGGCCAACCACGTAGCGATGATAACGCATCCATGATCAGTGGCACGACTTCCTCGAGTCGCTCCAGACTTACAAAGTGCCATGTCTGTCGTGGCTTGGGAGGATCTATGTCAAGATGCGGGACATGCTCGTCCCACTACCACAAACATTGCCGTCCAAAGGGGTTCAAACCTGAAACTGCACAATTGCATTGGCAGTGCGAAAGATGTGTTCGGAAATGCAAAGACCCATCGGTCAAAGTCATGAGCAGCGAGCCAATCAAAACAAATGAAGTTGAAAAGAGGGCCCCAAAGCCGCAAACTGCGCAGCAGGAGATTCCAGAGGCGACCGTCGACCTGGGTACGGTTGACATGCGCGATGTAACTGCAGATAATGGTGGCGCTTTGGAGCAAGTGCGAGGTCATGTGCCCGCAGAGAAAGACAATGAGACCGCTGAACAGGGCAGAGAAAATCTCAAGCGAGACGCCGCGGCCATGCAAGCAGAAGACATGACGGCGTATGATGACAGCAACGAGCCGAATCCTAAAAAGAGGGCTCGCACGGAAACGCCAGGGCACATACCACAGGATGTTGCTGAGCGATCACTAGCGCCCATGGATATCGATGAGCCCTTGCTTCCTCTCGCGTCAGACCATCTCGACTTCCCACGCGGCACCGTCGAGACAGCCACTACGGAAGCCAACCAGCCCGCTCCGGCTCCGTTTCATAGCGTCGAACAGCCGGCACGAGAGGATAGCGGTGAGCTCGAGCTTGAGCTGTCGGAAGAAGCACAATTCCTCGTGGAAAAGAGCTTCGCAGCAACACCTGCATGTTCAAGTAACGTTGCGCCCACTAACAAGCTCAAATTCACGCGCGTCAAGCTATCAGAAGTGCAGCCAAAAGCCTCTCACGCCGCTACCGAGAACGACCCCTCTGGCCTCACGCAGACAAGTCAGCAAGACAAGATTGTCTCGGATAACGCTTCTGATCACGCGCAAAAGGCAAGCCCCGCAGGGGCAGAAGCAGATCTGCTGGGCTTATGGAGAGATGATTCATCAGGTCCAGGAGCTCTGGAATCTACCAAAGCAATCTCTGGAACGGCTTCATTGCTGCAGACACGAGAAGACACTTCCAGTGCAGCCTCGCCGGCCGACAGCGTGATACAGGCTGTGGCTGTGAAGTCGACGGGTCCAGCCAAAGCACGTCGATCAAGGTTGACAGCGATGAGATGCGGTGGCTGTGGCAAGAAAATACCTTTTCATCCGTCTGGAAATTGTTCTTCATGCAGAAACAAGGCTGCCGAAGAATCACTCCAAGCTGACGTGCCCAATGTGCAAGGTCAGCATGAGCAGTCGCCAGCATGCATGGAAACAGCGGCAGAGCAAGTGGCGGAGCTTGAAGTAGTACACATTTCTGGTTTCACTACTGAGCAAGATGACCGTGGACCACCAATATCAGCGGACACTGGAGCAGAACATGGACGATCAACGGCACAGCAACGAATCACACCAGGACTAGAAGCAATGAATCCGGAAGTCGCCCCATTCGATTTTGCACACGATCACATCACTCAATCCGTGATTGAGCCAACCAGTGTTTTTGAGAGCGGAGAAATATCAGCCGCGCATTCAAACACCCCATCGCGGGAAGCAGCACGGGCCAAATCGCCTTCTGCCGATGTCGAGCGCATCAACAGCCCTAAAAATGTCGAAGATGGCTTGACTAATGGAAACATCATGAAGCCGAGAAAGTATGGGCAGCGTCAAACCCAGAGAACGAAGGCAGCCGACGAGCATGATCTAGGAGACTCCTTGCATCGGCCGAAGAACACATACATGCGCCTTGTTGGAATGGCACTATGCGCTGCAGAAGAGCACGCAGCTACCCCAAAGTGGGTCACGAATTGGGTCGCCAACAACATACCCAATTACCATCTCAGCGAAGGAGACTGGGCGAAGCACATGGAAGCCGTTATGTGTCTAAATGCTACAGGGCGGAGTGGCAAAATCATATTGACGTCGGGAGAAGCGCAAATCGTAGAAGGAGGCAAACCCAAAACTAGGAAAATGTACAGCCTGCTTCCCGGATTGGAAAATCAGCTGGAACACTGGGATGAGGTTCTACAGCAACCCAGATCGCCTATAACGTCGCGCAAGCAAGACATCACCGACCTTGCCACCACAGCGGTCAACGGCAGTGGCGTTCCGCAACAACATCGCCCCGTCGAAAAGCTGCCATCTCTCAAGCTCAGAGCGAATGCATCATCTCATGTGCCGCAGGCCGATGCAATGGATATACGTGACCGCGACACCGCAGACGCTGCATTCTCAGAAGCGCACAGCTCAGATTTCGACACTGATCATCACACACGGATTCGGCCAAGAATGGCCACATCGGCGACCGTTGCTGTGAGTCACGAGCTAGACGATGACAGCTCAGAAGAAGATGTACCACTCATGAGTCGACTGGGACATCATTCCCCGTCTGAGCAGTTGCCTTCTGCAGCAAATGCCCCGGCCACACGCGTTAATCGGTCTATCACTCCCACTCCATCTGCTACTCTGCAAGAGCACGAATACGTCGCTCCTGCAGTGGCTGCTGCTGACCGCCAAGATACCGAAGCTCCCTTCCTCCACGAGGAAGAAGAGCTAGCGCTACTCCAGATGATTGACAACGACAACAAGAACCGCATACATTCGTCCCTATCCCTGTTTGCTGACCGTCCTCAATACGATCCAAACAGTGACAACAAGCGACGAGCCAAAATGGCGGATATCACGCAACGTCCACGTCGAAAGGAGATATTCGGCAAGCCCGCTGGACACTCTGTCCTTGGCTTCACGCCTCTTTTTCCGCAGTGGTCCCGTCCTTCATCCGCTCTTGCTAGTGACAGCGAGGCTGGACCCCACGGCAAGAGAACTGCCAACACTGGAAAACCCAAGTCACGACTTCGAGAGCCGGGCCCAGACGGAACTCAGATTGAAGAATTTGCGACTCTGGAAGACTTTTTGAATGTTCCGGATGACCTCGTTCCTGCCATTGTCGATAAGCAGCTGGTGTATCGACACCGTTCGGGCATGTCGAGGACGATGTATAAAACGGGGATTTGAATTTTGTGCACGTCTTTCTGCTTTTCCTTTCTGCTTTTCATTTTACGGCGAACACTTTTATGCACAAGCGTTCTGAGCGAGCATCGGGACATCATGCATGGAATGGAATGGAATGGCGTTCATGATGAATGACACATGCGGACATGAAGAGGCGTGAGCACAGCCGCGCTCGGGCTGTATACAGACGAAGGACATGTCTCGTCTTAGCATAATACGATAATGAAGAAGCAGCACGGGAATTTTGCCTGGTGCCACTGGAGCACATCCACATCTGTCATCCCTCTTCAAGTTCCTCCACCTGTTCTCTCGACCTGAAACTCACTTTGACGCCCGTCAACATCGCCATGAAGTAGTATTTTATTTCCTCCTCGTTAGGCATCTCCACCTCAATATCAAACTCCCGAAATAACGTCGCTACCACCTTGTACAGAATCAACTGCGCCAGATTCTTGCCCGGGCAAGTTCTCGCCCCGCCGCCCCAGATGAGGTTGTATCGCTCCATTTCTCGGACAGATTTACTGTCTGCAAGCCAGCGTTCGGGAATGAAATCTTCGGCATCAGGTCCGAAGATGTCTGAATTGCGGTGCAGAGACAGAGGATTGCAGCCTACGCGGGTGCCGGGCGGAACAGGGAAGGAGTGGAGGTGGAGGCCACCGGCTTCAGAAGAAGGGACTGTGCGAGAGGGACTCATGCCTAGGACTGGATAGAGTCGTTGAGCTTCTTTGATTGCGGCTTGGGTGTATGAGAGATCGATGGCTTCGGAGTATGGGATCGGTCCTTTCGATTGTTTTTGACGTTTTTCAGCCTCGACTTTATCCCGAACAGCAGGATGCGAAGCTATCATCGCAATGGAAGAGATGAGTGCCGAAGTCGTCGTTTCGTGTCCCGCGCCAAAATTGGTCATGGCCATGCGCTTCAGATAAGTCAACGTGAATTCCGGTTTCTCTTTATGCAAGTCGATCAAATCTGCGATCAGGTCTTGTCTGTTGTCCTTGAGAGGTTTCGGATGTAGAGCTGCTGCGATGCGTTTCGTGATCTTGGAGTAGACTGGTGTAAAGAAAGGTTTGAAAGGCGCAGGCGTGACGAATGTGACTCTCCACAGGCGAGCAAAGAGCCTTCCGACAGCTTTGGAATAGCTTTCAGCTAGCACGGCCCAAGCGAAGAGTCCAAAGACGGATTTACGGCGCCAGTTCATGTATGCGTGGCTGGAAGAACCGAAGTCGTTCTGTGCTTTGAGGTATCCTGGTGAGTAGGAGAGTACGATTGCGGAAAGGCATTCGACAGTGATGATGTGCATCCACATCTTGAGATCGACTTGAGAGCCTTTTAGAATTTTCAATTGTGCGATGACTTTGATCAACACGTCGTCGACGGCTTTTTCGTATTTCTGCACGTTGTGCATTGAGTACAAGGGTCCAATAAGTCGACGCTGAAGCCTGTACCGATCCATGTCTCTTTCGGAAAGGAGGTCGAGAGTGTCGGGGGAGTGAAGCGCGAAAGAAGAGAAATCGAGTTTGGGACGATTGAGAGAAGTAGCTACTATTCTGTTGTCAGAACCGCATTGCGATGCAGAGCCAGGATGAACAATGCTATGAGAGGCTCGGGTACGCTTACAGTAGAAATGCGACTTATCATAGCCATTTGTGGCGCCTAAAGGACATCATGAGCCCTGGTATGCTCCCAGCTCATCGTCGTTCCTTCCTCTTTCAGCACGACAACTTACTGTAAATTTTCGCAAAGGCCTCTTTGCTGTCGAACCAAATCTCATTTGGTCCAACTTTCACCGCATGGCCATATTTACGATGGAGAGTCTTGCCCATGCGCAACATGTCGCCATTGCGGGCTTGATAGGCATACCAGACATTGGATATGGCGGCGAGTCTCGGCCCCGGAACTTTCGCCAGCGGGTGGAAGAAGAGGCGATAGATCAAGAGAGAAGTGACAGAGAGGGTGAGGAACAAGACTGACTGCCAAAGGACTTTGAAGAGCCCAATGAGGGAGTTCGGGAACATGTATGTATCTGTGAAGGTTCGCCGCTCATGATTGACGGTTTCATGTTCATGGGCAGGCTTGACGAAGCAGAGAGAGGAAGTTGCGATTGTTGCGCCAAGCCATGTTTGCCTGAGGTTGCAACAACTTCCACTCGTTGAAGACACATTCGCCAGGAGAGTATCCAGATGAACGAATCTAGCATAAAAAACTCTTGAAGAAATTCCAAAAGCGTGCCTTCGTTGTTATCTTGATGACAGGCAGTACAGAATCATGTATGTAGCCTGTTCATGTTGCCTGCTATCTCAACAAAACCAACAGGCGCTGGCTCCGCAGCAACCACGATCGGCAGGGGAGGACAAGATAGCCTAATAGGGAGTACAAAGCATCAGCAAAACAGTCCTGCGTCACATTGGCGAGACAGATTGCAAAAACTGTGTGACTCCTACTCTCGGGCTGTTTCGTCTGCTGCGGTGTGATGGGATCTGGGGGTTCCTCAACCAGCAGTCAATGAGAGATGGTGACATTTCAACGAGTCCATTAACAATTCCCAATGCACCGAGTGTCGGCGTCAACAGCAGCTCAGCGCAGTGTGCGGTATGCACATCGAACCATTGCGTGTCTCACGTTCGCGAATGCGCGTTTCCCCAATGCGAGAACGAGCAGCAGCAGACCCTGGCACGTGTGAATTATCGGGATTGCCCAAAATTAGCTTTATCGTTAGATCCCGCCAAGTCGACGTCGGACTTTGATAGAGGATCGATTGCTCCTCATGGATGGCCTCATTATATCGCGCATGGCGGTATGACGACTGTGATGAGATGCGACAGCAGTGGATGAGCTTCCCGTGAGCTGGGAAATGTGAGCAGTAGACTGGAGATAGACGTGGAGCTGCGCGCAAGATGGCGGAGGGGAGACGACGGACAAGCTCCGACGATCCCTCTTCGGGCTTGAACTCGCTGCTTGTTTTGCGGGGAAGAACGTCCTCAACACTCTCACGTGTGCACAACAACGGACGTCTGGCCCAGCGGCGGCGTCGTGCCATTGGATGGTGGTCCCATGTACACCGCTCTGCCTGCGTGCTTATCAAGGATGACAGCGGTCGTGCGCAGAAACAAGGCGCGCGGCTCCCGGGACCCGCCAGCGAGCTCCCACCAGCCCGCGACATGCTGCATTGCGCGCCCTGGCCTGCCACGTCGGAATGATCAGGAAGTGGCTTGACGAGCTACAAGAACCGTCGCAAGTCGTTGTACCGTCATGGTTGTACTCTTTCTGCCTTTCCATCCTCCCGAAACACCACTTCCTCTCACTCACATCCCTCGCTGACTGCTTCTCCAACTGCACTGGTCGTGCCTACCACATTCTTGCCAAGCATACCTCTGGTCACAACCTCACCACCTCGTCTTCAAACCACCCGCGGTCCACCTTGAACCCAATCCCATCATGGCGGCACCAAGAGCTACTCAGTTCATTGCCCTGCGCAACCTCACTCGCGGCACTCAACAAGTCCGCCATCTGTCCATGACCGGACCCAAGACATATGCCTCGCCGATCTTGGAACGCCCCGTCTTCAACCCTCCTGCCGTCGCTAAAATCGAGCGTCCCACCATTGAGCAGGAGTCCAAATCCAAGCCAGCGACCCGCCACTTCAACACCTCACGTGAACTGAAGGCAGTCAAGGACACCTCCACCATCGACTTTGCCTACTTGCCAGACCTGATGTCGCCCGAGAATGTCGACATCTACGCACAAGTCCGGGTCCCCATCATCCCCACCGGAGCCGAAGCAGCACCCAAAGTGATAGAACAAGAAACCGTGGTCATGAAACCACAAATCAACGTCATGTCCGCCGACGCCGTCTACTTGCCCATGTCAGAGTCAAGTGATGGTCACGCCATGAACATCGACTTCCACGCCATGGCCGAAAAGGTCGCGGCCAACTTACGCCGAATTAAAGTCCCGGTCGAGGAGCAAGCTGGTATTGCCAAACAGATCTGGGGAGATATGATTGATGATATGATGGGATTGAAGAAACGCGGCAGTGCGGCATAGAGGCCGACACTTTAATTATCGCGCAAAGTTTGCCAACTTTTACTCTCGATGCCAGACTGTATTATTGGAATTTGCGAGTGTCAAGATGGCTTGAAGCGCTCAAACCATCTGAGCATGAAATGAATTGAAGCGGACAATTCAGATGAGAGATCTTTCGACGGCCGAGAATGAGGCGGCAACATATTGAATCGTAGTAGCATTACTCGTTACTACAGCAGCTGAAGAAGCTAGCTAATGAGATTTCCTTTCAATTTTCGATACTCAGATTTTGCGTCCAAGTTTCTTCCTTCCAACGAGCAGATTATTCACCCACGGCTCTCCATGAACGAGTAGCATTTCCCCGAAGCATCGCTTTCCGGGACCCGATTGCAGAACACATACGCAATGGTCCAATTGGGAATGCTCCGGAATCCCGAATGCAAGGGCTCGCACGCGCATGCAGCTGCATACATATCGCTCATCGCTATCGCTTTCCGCCACGTGCCTGCCTTTTTGAGTGAACGGACGTCCAAACTCTCCTCAAATTGCATCCGAACCGCTGATGTCTTGGCCTCATCCGCGTTGGTGAGATAGGAGAAGATGTGGTCGTACAATGATAACATGAACTTACCACGTTGTTTTGACATATCCATCACTTTCACCCATCATCATAGATCCGAATCAAACAAAGATCACCACTCTGCAAGTGAGTGAAAGAATCAAAATGACGAACCTCTTCCTCAAATCTCTGGATACCTTACGCATGCAGCAACAACATCGCATGCTGGGCGCAGTAGCCATTGCTGCAGCATCACGTATTATATGCAATAGCCAAGGATTACAGCCAAAGTTGAAGAAAGTCAAAGGACCTAGACTCTTGAATCATCAGCATTACAGCACAGCCAAGTCGAAGAAAGTTGCGAAGATGGGTTATGATACTAGAAGCAATGGCAGTCGATCGCTGTTGCTGAATTTGGCGTCAGTCTAGTTGGCTCTGAGGCTCAGGAGTGAACAGTCATCAACAGGAGCAAGACAAATGCGCTCGTCGGCGCACGTTACATTCGTTCAGGCATCCTATCAGGACCGAACACTGTCCGAAGCTGCGGGACCGTTCCAAGATCATGAGCAAAAGTAAGCTGCAGCATGCAAAGCGACAAAGCGAACGTAGCGGTGTGGAGGTCAGATCTGCTTTCCCCAGACGAAGCGAAGCTTAGCTGTAGCTCTGACTGCATATGCCATATTGGTATATTGCATGATACCGATTTTTTTTCCAGCCAGTGTTGGATGGGCATCGTCAAGGCCGGAGCTGTCGGCATAGACTTCGATGAGGAGGACATGCAAGAGCTGGTCAGTGAACAAGCAAGATTCGACTGCTATATATAATTTGAAAGCGAATTTGATATAGGCCATCGACGAAACACAGCACAACACAGCTGATTGTAAACATCGCAGCGACGTCTGCTTACGCCTTAACAGCCAGGTCTGTCAAACTTCTCAGCGAGAGTCAAAGTACTGGCCCGGAAAGAACTCCACGTCAGCAACAGTACTGCTCGCAACACCACCAGAAACTGTGATGAACACGGGTTCCACGCGTTTCCAAACCGCCTTCGGATTCGAATCATCCCTCTCCGCACCAGCAATAGCCTCAGAGTACCATCTCGTAGCCCTGGTCTCGATCCGCGTCGGCGGAATCTTATTGACCCGCGTCACGCATCTCGCTTTTGTGGTACCACCAGGCGCACAAGTGACCTCGTTGGCAACTCCGACCTTGATCTCAGTCGTGACAGCATTTTCTCGCGTCTTGGTCTTTTGGTTTTCGTAGCCGAGCTCCAGAGAAAGAGTGAATTTGGCTTCGGCGACGCCGGGAATACCGCCTCCTCCTTCCTGCGAAGCGGTGACTTTGACGCTCGTGGTGTGAGTCTCGCTGGTGGAGACTGTCAGCGTCTCGGATATGGTTTTTTCTGCACTCAGCGTCATTTTCTGATCTGAGCCACTTCTATTGGACTGGGCGACTTCGTTGCTGATGGCCTCGGAGCCCGCGGAGGTGTCCACTTTGATTGTGACAGGCTCGATGATTTCCTTTTGTGGAATGACGGGATACCACTCGAATGCGCTGACGTTGTCGTTGAAGTCATGGTCGGGAAGGTAGCCTGCTTCTTTCATGCTGCTCCATCCTAGGGCGCGATCGAAGGAACGTCCACCGTCCGGGTGCTCAAAGAGCTTAATTGATAGACGATCCGGTAGGCCATGCCATTTCAGCGAGGTCATACTGTCATTCATATGCCAGCCTACGATAGAATGCTTTACGTTGGGAGCCCATTCCGCGAGAAATACCGTAGTCCGAATGCCGGTGAAGTTTGGATGCTCGAACATTTCAAAAGCACCATATCTCAGATCCACAGCACGCCAGAACATGGTCGCGACAAGATCATTCAAATGAACACTGTTCAAGTCGGTACTCTCAGGGTTTCCGGTGCCCACGAGGTCGACAGCACCGCCAAGACCCTCGAGGTCTCCGACGCTCTTTGTGCCATTTCTATCCCATGATCGGTGGTGGTCGCAAAGCGTTACAACAGTTCCGACTGGTAGGTTCCATGCCACCCACGTGGCATTGTCGCGACCGCGCCCTTCCAGTAAATGACGATCCTTTTCGCTGTACTGATTGATGTCGATGTCAAATCTGGGGCTGTTCCAGTCGGCGTGTTCGAAGAGTGACACTCTACCGCTGGGTAGATCCTCTGGTGTGTGGCCGAGCGGGTTTGGCTTGGTGAGCTTGGATGTGATACCATATGGGTCAGCTGACTTAGCTGCCTCAGCTGAGCGGCGCATGAGCTTGGAGAAGAAACCAAAAGGGCCAGCTGAATCGGCCATTTCTGCAAGAATGAATGGGAACAGGTAGGTAGAGGTGTAGAACAAATCTCGAGATACCGATTGATGCTGGCTGAGATCTCCAGGACCTGAGAAGAGGTCGCATCTTATATCCTTGTTTGTTCAGCTTGCTCGAAAGCGCAACAACGGCAATGGCTGATGGCTTGTATCAGGCCATCGGACACTCCGAGAAGTTGCTTTGCTCATCCATTATCCTACTTCAGTAAAGCTAGGCTCTGGAATTCTTGACCTGCTGCTTTGTAGCTAACGCCATGTGGCAGCCACGCGGTGAGGCTGCGGCCGAACCTAGAGCTACAGCAGCAAGAGCAGATCAGCATAAGGATCAAGAGCGTCTGTGCAGCCAGATTGCGGCATGTAGGCTGGCCCACGCAGTCCTAGGTGCAATGCAGTGCAGTCGAGTTCGAGGCACGACTGCGAGATGGAGTCAACTGAGGGTCTTGTCTCAACGGAACATGCTCATATGAGGCGAATTCAATGCCTCTGCAGGTGTCCTTCGGTGCTCGTATGAAGACTGTCGAGAGTGTCTGTAGCCGATGGCGTGCTCCACGTGGTAGACCCAGATCAAAAGGTCGGAGCCATGTGGCTGTCTGGTAACGTGCTCGCTCCAATGAGCCCTCCTCGTATATATGGTACAAGAGTACATCTTGATGCAGCCATCGCGTGATCTTGGTCGTGCTTCAATCTGTTCACTGGGAGAGAACTGCTGAGTCGGTGATGAGCGAGAGTGAAGTTGTCAACCGCGAGAGAGGTCAGAGTCCAAGACATGGCAGGTTATGTTTAGAAGTCAAGCGTAGGAGGAAGCACCGCGAAGGTGTACAGGTGATAGTATCGGAGTCATTCCCGACACATGGCGCATCGCATTGTAGACCTTCGAGCCGAGCCCGAGTGAAGTCCAAGTTCTGGAAGCTTGAGTTAATGCCTAAGGCCTGGCATTTTCAGCCTCAAAGCATTGTCGCTTGATCCGGCTTGATCCAGTATGCAAGTGCGTGTCCTGATGAATACAGCTTGGTATTCGAGGAGTCTTGATGCGGCTTCATTGCCATGCCTGTCGTAGCAAGAAAGGTGGGAAGGAAAGTCCAGAGGTGCAAGGTGGAAGTTGGCGACATGGGAAGACGGTGTGGCAGCCTGAGGCCAACACATCCGGAACGACTCGCAGTCACGGCTCTTCCAGTTTGACGACCACAGCGGCACTGCACAGTCCTCGCCATCCCCAGAATCCTCGCATTATCATGGTTGGGCTGTCCGAAAGTACTTGACTGTGCTGCTGGACCTGATGGTGCTCCGATGGCAAGGTGTGAACAGAACCCAAGCGCGGTAAAGATGCCTCCGCACGCACACCTACGTGTACGTGCTGTGTTCTCAACCATCCGAAACCAACTTTCAGCGGCACCCGCTACACCTTTCCGCAATTAGGTGTCGCGATAACGAGAGCGGTGAGGAAGTCTGACCTGCTTCCCCAGACGCCACAAGCTGCTATTGCTTGTTGCTGTTCCCGCTGAACATGCATCTGCATCTGCATATGCAACTGTAACTGCACCGCACGCACTCGTACAGAGGTACCGTCGCCTTTGTACCATTTCTCCCTGACTGTTTTCGTTCCACAGCGTGATTGCTGCTTATGGCTTGTTCGTGTCAGCGAGCCATTGTATGGAACCCCGATGAATCCCGCATGAGCCGCTTCGGACATCGGACGGGATATGAGTGAGACAGAGGTTCGCTTGTGAGGTTTCGTTCCTGGCTTGCTGCTCTTTTACGGATTCTTGAGATTCGCCGGTTGATCTAGAAATTGCTACAGATTCAAGAACCGTCGTCCTCCGCCACTGTCAGACCTGTCTCCGAGGTCAGCGTACAACATCATCGGAAATACACAAGCAATAACTGGGGAACACAACGCTCTTAAAACAAAATCAAGTGTCAATCAAAACAGAACAAAAATGTCCACCGCCCTCCATCTCAGCCAATCCTTCCGCGGCTTCAACTTCACCAAGACATTGATCGGCATATCCGCCTTTTCTGCTCCATTTATTGCTCTGGGAGTCTTCGTCGGACAGAATGTTAAGCCTCAAAGTAAACGCGAAGAAAGCCTGAACAGATTCGTGGAATGGAGGAGTGGGGGAGAACGGTATATGAGATTCGGAAGTAGCTGAATCCGCATGTCTCTCAGCATTGGACTTATGGATTGGGCGCTGCGAGTGGATCATGAATGGCTTGGGAGGGCAATCTTTTCCGGAGAAAGGGCGAGGGAAAGAGGATTGAGAGTCTGTCTCCAGATTCAAAAAGTCTTATCTGTGATTGCTGTCTCGACATGCATCGAGACATAGCTCGTGATGCAAAGGGGGAGGATAGATAAAATACGCGAAGAGAATGACTATCTCTGATTTCAACATTGCTTGCGTTTGGTCTGCTGCTTGACATGCGGTGGCACACAAGCAGTCACAAATTCAGAGAAAGCAAGAGCGGCATGAGAAAAGAAGAAGCTCTGATCCCGGCATTCCATATTTCATTTGCGGCGGCATGCAAGGGGGTATGCAGTCAGAGAAAGAGAGAGAATTTATCAAACAGATACCAATGTCACCAATTGTTGTCTATCGTCACCTTCTCAACACATGGTGTCATGCAACCTCTTGTTCACTCGGAGACAGAGAAGAGTGACATGTCCCATTCCACGATATATCCGTCGCCGCTACCTCTCTGACATTTGGTGGCAGCGCCTCATCACCGACACTTTGCAATTGCCGACGATTCTTCTCTGTCGGGGGCCATAGGAAAAAGAGATGGCGGCTTGGGGCGGATTGGAGATGATACAACACATGCTCCTTGATCTAGGCAAGTAGTCAGTCCACGCCTGCCGGGTATAGGATAGCGCATATTAATGTGGACATCTGTGAGTGCGCCTTGTGCAGTAAGAATATCATCTGTCTTTTCCTGTGATGTGGAAGCGGTTCTTCCTGGCATGGAGGTATGTTGATCGTCAACGGGCTTCGGCGGTGTGAAGACTGCAGCGACGCGCTGCTGGTTCGGCGCTTCGCAGGGACTTGCTCACATTGTCGCATTTTCAGAGACCCGGACGAGCAATGAAATCAGGTAGCATCATTGTGGTGAGAAAATCAGAGACAGCAAAATTGTCATGCCTTCTCCATTTCGTTATCTGGCAATTCTCGCAGGAGCAGACCTCTGGTCAGCACTGAAAAACACAAGAAAGTCGAGAAAGGTCGTTTGCTCTCAAAGTCGTGGTCGGCCGTTATGGTACTTTGCCAGAGCCTTCCAATTCTTTGATTCAATCAGGTTGACCAAACGATCAAAGTTCTCCTCTTCGAACAGAATTTCTTGCTCCTTGCCATCACCATCCCGATAGCGCAAGAGGGTGGGAGTACCGCATTGCATCTCCTCGCCTCTCTTCGCTTGACCCTTCACATTCGCGGTGCCATGCTTCTTTGTACTTCCGGAACCCACCGCTACGCCACCACTCTGGGCTCCATATCTGCCGCCGTTCATATACGGTGAGCCATTAACGGGACTGTAGCCATTTACATACGGTCTTGGAGCAACACCAGCAGCAGGAGAGCCAGGTGGGCCGGCTGGGCCACCAGATGACCCCGGACGACTTGAGCTTAACTCAGACTCTGATGTATCGCCATAATCGAAATGCTCCGGGACAGTCCCATCCTCTCTCGCAGTCTCCAATCTGATACTACATTCTTGCATCTCAGCACCCAGCTCCGTCCGCGGATACTGCCACCAGTTCTTCGAACAACATCTAGAATCGTGAGTGTCGGCCATTGAACAGGAGTCAAAGCTCCCTCGAACACAGTGGTCTGCTTTGAAGAAATTGACCATTTGATGATTGTTTTGTAGGTTGCGAGCTTCCATTGTTCCGCACCAGCGCGGGCCTCGAGTGTTGGTGCAGCAGAAATTAGGTGTGACGTCGAGACAGCAGTAGGAGAGTTGGAAGGGGCTGCAGGGATCCAGGTGACTTTTGGGGTAGAAGCAGAGGTCGACGCCGGTGTTTACGGCCTTGGGTTGAAGAGGAAGGAGCAAGAGGGAGAGGAGGATAAGCAGAGTCTTCGACGGATTTGTGACCAGCATGGTGCCTTGCTTCTGAGGCAACACGAGAGGTATTTCTTGTTAGAGGGTAGATGTGTTGGTGTTGTACGCGAGAGCTTGTGTGAGATGGTACTCGGTGAGTGGATTCGACTTGTGCTTGCGACTGAGCTTGGTGTTCGAAGGATGTCTGGGAAGGAAAGAAGAAGCGGTGGAACAGAGGGCTTCATTATATGGTTTCTTGATACTCGAACTCCTGTTGATTGCTCCTGCTTGCATGTCAGCCATTAAGTCATATATGTTTGTTGTCTCCATGCCTCGATGACACATGAAGCTCAGCCATAGGAAATGATGAGGGCAAACGGTCCTAGTCATGCTGGAAAGTGGTGACCTGACCAATGCTGAACGCGTCTCATTCGATGGATCCTGGACCACGCGATGTCCAGCCACGCGCAAATGCCGAAAGCAGAGGATTGCAGACATGATGAGGGGATCATGAGAGGGAAGATCATGAGTGATTCGCCCCCAGTACCAGTGTCAGGCAGACAGATTCTCCTGCTGATGAGAACATCGCATGCTCAGCTGGGCTGGAATACACTGCGCAAACGTTCGTGATCATGGCGAGGTCATGCAGTTTTCCCTAGATCATGGTGGAGAACCTCCTGTCGTTATCACGGGCAAGTCCGAGGCCTACTATATCACCCTCATCTCCCTCTCTCCGAACGCCCTTCTATTCCTTCTGGGTACCACGTCAACAAACCCCACTCATATCTCTCCATCCTCATTCACAACACAACGTCGACCCGTCTCCCTCTCCACAGAGACAGCCAGCTATTGTACTCATCAGAAGCAGACCATCATGGTGGTTACCAAACTCGTTGCTTCTCTGGCCTCCCTCCTACTTCTTCTGTCGTCCTTCTTCACTCCAACCACTTCCATGCCCGGAGGAACCGGCTCCGATGTCTGCTTCTACGCCAAGAATCCGGGCGCCGCCCCCTGCCACCAAGAAACGGAATACTTCTGTTGTCAGAACCTGGCACCAAACGACTGTTGCAGTAATGATGGTCCTTGGCAATACTGCGATAACATGGGTGGCGATCTTCTCCAATCGCAATACAGAGTCAATTTCTTCAAGAAGACAGAGTGCTTGCGCGGCAATTTTGGACAGTGTTCTGCGGCCGCACCCCGAGGAACGCATTGCTGTTCGAAGCGCTGGAACGAGTATGGAGGAGAGCTAACTGGCGAGATGGAAGAGTGTAGTATACGATTGGAGGCCGGGACTGATTATCCGCCGAACACGCGTGTCATTGAGAAAAGGTCAGAAGGTGCGAGCGGGAATGTGACAGACAGCGGCGATGGGAAGGAGGAGAGGAAGAGAAGTGTGTGCCGGAGACCCAATGCTATTGGGTATCGTGATGGGAATGGAGTCTTCCATCACAGAGTGTTTGGGGAAAGTCAATTCGAGTATGTGCGGGCATTGAGGGAGTGTCGGAGCTGGGTTGGTCTGGCGAGGTTTTCGGGGGTCCTGCCGCCACGTCGTTACGGAGCATGAATGTTTTCGACCGAGTGTAATTTCTCTCGGAAATGGTCCAGCTCGTGGCAGGTGATCTCCGTGATGGGACTGGGGCGACTTGTACGGCAACCAGAGACATCGATACTTTGTCTCATCTCCCTCAGGATCCTGCATCGATTGAGCCAGCTGATGTCCAACAGCTGATCAGGTCGACATAAGTGGCGATCAGCGGAGCGATTCCTTGTACTTTCTTCTTGTTTCACTGACTTTAGTCAAGACGCGAGACATCGGGTCTTCCCTCTTGGGTTTGGGCGTTTGGCATTTTCTTTGAAGACAAGAAGCAGTTGCTTTCTCAGATTTTCTTGAATGTACGGCGGCATGCGGTTGAAACTTTTCTGAGTGACAGCTCTCTGTGCAATAGAGAGAAAATCAATTCCCATTTTGAAGTCCCTCTGTATTCATGAGACCTTTCGTGCCACCACATGTCGAAGGCAGTCAACAGCTATGTCCGTGTGCGGAGACGAACAGCGATTGCTTCCTCCGAAGGTTTTGACCGTACAACGGCATCCGATATGCCTTTTCTGCACGGCAGCTTTCAGAGCAGTGGACGGAGAACAAAGTCTGATCTCGACGTCTCTCCGAATCCATGGACCGTTTCATGCCATCAAATGTCGAAAAGCCATCCAATGATCATGACAATATGTGCTGGAGATCAATCGATCTCCATCCTCCCACCCCTCCCTAAGCCTCCTCTTCTCATCCTCCTCGCATGGTCTAATTTGACTCTCCGGCAAACGTCTCTCGCAGTTCCCCAGACTGCCGAATCGCGGACTTTCTGATATCCAGCACGACACAATGCTGATAAAGTGCCAGGTCTTTTCGGTTGACTGAATGGATAATGTTGGCGAACCCGCCACTCTTCGGGAGAACTAGTATAAATATGTATAGGAGGTACGTCAGCTGGCGAAAGACTTGGAATTGCTTTGCTCTTCGGGCGATGAGGTATGTCGTTTGCGGGCCGTTGGAAGTTGTTGTGATGGACCATCCAACCAGGTGGAGGCCAATCTGATGTGCTGTGAATCGAAGTGGCCGGTGTGCTGGTGACTGAGGAATTGGCAGAAGCAATTCCAGACTGCTGTGTACATTTTGGAGGACTTGAAGAGGATGGGGCAGTAGAGGGAGGAGACCGGTTTGTGGAGTGGCGGGCGCCGGGAATGCTTGCCGTAGTCGCGACGAGTTTTTCCTGAGAAGGCGATCGTGCTGTAGGCTGAGGTGGATATCGAAGGCTGGCGCGATCCGCGGCTGTGGGTGTTCGTGTTATTTGAACTGGTCTTTCTGTTTCTGTAGATGCCTGTTGAGGTGGTGGCTCTATTCTGTTCTTCAGAATCGACTTGAGTACCCTTGGCTTGGCTTTCGCGGGAGGACCAGGACGCAGACCCCGAGGAACTGCTGAAGCGATCACGTTCTTGCCACTTGCAGCAGGAGAGCAAGATTCTTGATGCTGTTTCGCGCCATTGTTGGGGTTCAAGCCACTTTGCAGTGCGTTGACTTCACACTGCCGGCGTCTGTCGAATTCTCTGACATAGTATTCTGCTTCATGCTCGAAGACGGTCGGTGTGAAAGGCCCGTGGCGTGCAATGTATGGTAGTGTATAGTCGGTCTTAGGTGCTGGTTCTATTTCCGCATGTCTACTCTCCTTGCATACTTGGGGCGGCGGACTTTGGTTGCGCGGTGCTCCTGCCAATTGCCTTGATGTGGCAGAGAAAGTTCCCTTCGCAGAGTCACGTTCTCGAGCTCCTGACATGCTAGAGGACGTATTCAGAAGGGGCTCGGCTGTCTCGTGGGCAGTAGGCATCTTATCAAACGATTGAAGTGTCCGACGTGAGTACAATCTGGTGCTGACACGCGCAACTCATCGCTGTACTTATGCAGTCTGCTGGTTCGTAGCTGTCCGTTCATTCGTCTCGCTGAAACATGCATGTCTTTTGCTCGTCGATTGTCCATTCTAAAACTTGCGTGCAGTCCGCATGGCATGAGAGACAGTCTCGTCTGCATGTATTCGGCCCTGCTTCTTCGTCAACGTGTACTGTGAAATGTGCGTATGGCCTGATCAACGCATAGCGTGCTGGAGATGATCTGTGTCGTTCAATCTATTCGTGTCTGAAGCATTACTCGCTCTTGCTGCTCTTCGGCTGCATTGCGCCCAGCATCAGCTCGTCCGCCCTCTTTCGCGTCTGCAACGCCCTATGCGTTCTTCCGAAAGGACACTTTCTCCACTCCCACGTTCTCGTTGCCCTCAGCATCCTTCTTCAACTGGTAGACATAGAGCACCAGCACATCACCTTGCACATCCATCAGCACGAACGAAGGAGTATTGGCATCGTCTTCATCATCTCCTCCTAGTGTCTCGTCTGACCACGACAAGGCACCAGTTGCGCTTCCCGGATTGACGAAAAACTTGCCCTCCATTTCGTATGCTTCAAATTTGCATGTTCCGCCCCAACACAGCACATCCACGTCCATCTGTCGTGCGGCAATGAGCAGGGCATCGGGGTCGCCAGGCGGGATGATACTGTCGCCGTGGGTGAAGCCAATTCGCAAGCTGCCGTGCGTCACGACTTTGCTCAGCGCGGTAGGAATCGGGAAGCCGGCGCCTGGAGCTGCATTTGGCCCATCTTGCGCGCTCGTGGATGCGAGCGGAATGTCGAAGTCACCCTTCACGAGTTGGAGATCGGGAGCGAGGTTGCGGAGGAAGTGGTAGACGGAGGGCGAAGTCAGATTGCCCAGACAGAGAATCTGCGAGATCTTGCCGGGGGTCAACAGTTTCTTGAACTGTGTACCATTCACGTCAGCAGGCCATTCGCATATCAATGGTTACGAGATGCGTGTACCTTTGCGGGAATGTCCTAGCAGCCTGTCAGCCAGGCCACACGCAGCACCGTCACGGCGGCGTCGTCAAGCTCACGATTGCGCGGTCAGGAATGAACAGGTCGCCAAGGACCAGAACCAATCGCGA
>JAASLG010000456.1:0-24566 GCA_013365235.1 Cercospora sesami | reverse complement strand
CTGCAAGGTCCATCCCACCCATCTGGATCTCTTGGATTTCCCTTCGGGTCAAGTCCCGTGAGCGCCGTGTCATTCCCTATCACACCTCTTTGATTTCCATGCCTGTCTTTGTATCCAGAGTACATGACCTTGGCATTCATGTAGCCTTTTACGCAGATGAACAGACAGCCGTGCGCTGGATATATCTTGGCACCAGCGTTGTTGCCTCTGAAGCCCAATTCGTTGTGCCAGTAATGGACTGCCATGAGCTCGGCTGGGCCAAACAAGGTCAGTGCATGTAATGGGTTACGAACGTGGAAACAGTTCGGGACAAGGACTACTCACAGCCGTCTGCTCCTAACCAGTGTCCCAAAATGGTGCCGATCTCGCCTGCATTGCCGTCCCAATTGATACCTCCCGCAAGACTGGACATTACTTATCAGCTGCTGCTAACATATTCAATAGAAAGCCGATTCATCTTGACTTACGACATGCACAGCACTTGCCAATGATTACAAATTTCATGCCTCCAACCAATCCTCGGGTACTTGACAGTATGCGTAAGACTGTATCTTGCGTTCGCGATCACTTGAGCCGTGGCATTGGTTTCGAACGATTCGCCATACATTTCCTTGCACGGAGGCAAGCTTCGAGAATGTAGCTGACGTTCCATGGCATTAGTTGGATCGAACGATACATCGTTCGAGGTGCTACCGTCCAGAGCCATGAGAGCATCAACGTCTTCGGCCATGACAGTATCGACTTGCTCGGTTATAAGGACACGAGCGTTGACACACATGGCTACTGAAATGCCCAACAGGAGGTATTCGTGGAGACGCATTGTCGTAAAGAGATCGTGACGGTCAAACGGTGGATGGCAGTACCAAACAGTATCGACGAGAGGAGCTTCTATGGTCTTCAGTCGGGTGTCGCACCTCCGCCACTGCAAGGCCATTAAATATGTGTCCTAACGCGGTGGTCGTCCACCTTCCGGATGCAGCGATGGATGGCCCACTTTCCGCATGTATCGACTGTTGTGAATGCTTGCTGGGGACCATCTTGCTGCTGCTGACTTCTGCGATGTTGACAATAGCATCCGAAGCAATCCGTTGCCCAATTGATGTCCAGACTCCAACAAGGCACACACCTCCACAGGACATTTCAGCGTCAATTCACACGGCTTGTATGCAACCGACACTCCATTCGGACGAGCACTCGTTCTGTCTCTGAATAGTAACGCGGCCGCGCGCAGTGGAACGAAGAGGGGATGTATTCCAACGCCGAAGCCTATATTCGTCTTCTGCTGCCAGAGTACAAGGCGCTACACTCAGTACGGGTCCAGACTCCTCCTCCGGCCAGACTACATTCGTTCGTACTCCGTCAGTCACCATTCGTCGGCGGCTCTCTGGAAGCTTCACGGCCCTAGTCGCGTCCGGCTATCCTCTGATACGACATAAACGACAACAAGTCACGAGGCTTTTTGGCAACGCATCGGTAGAGACCTACGCTTATGCAATCAAGCCCTTCGAGAACGTCGACCTCGAGCTACAGATCTTTCGAGAACGTTGACATCTGACTACAGACTCGTCCATCTATTTCCACTGCTCTTTAACAGTGCTAGGTAAGAACTCCCACTTTCGCGACCAGTGAAGCAGGAAACTCCTGTACAGAGTGACTTCGTCGCACTTAACTGTCCCTATTCCTTTGTTTGTTCGATCTATTGACTAAATCGCTATCTCAGTTATGACTCGCACGATCTGCGGTAGTTTTGCACACCTCTTTGTCCAGGCTTGGCACATCTCACTGCAGTATTTTTCGGAGTGCGACTCCGACGGTCCTACCTGTTATCGAATTGATGTGGAAGCCAACTCTTCGGTCCTTCCCGTCGACTGTGGCCGAGCGACACGACGGGCGACAAGGTGCACTATCTGGGACTAGCTCAAACTCTAACTCTGCCCAAACTATTTACGGTGAATGCAGGACGCTCCATTGGAGGCACCGGACTATGCATCATGCTTTCCGTGCCATGCACCAGGATTTTGCTGGATACGAAAACCATTTTGCTCATCCCAAGCTGCAAGTGCACGTTCCCTTAAAAGCACTGTTGCTCCCGAAAGTTAGACTTCGAGTTGTCTGCGCACCCTGGGTTGGAAGTAAATGAGCGGGACAGCAAATGAACGGGACCACGAGTTCATGAGCTCATGCTTAGGGCTCCGCATTGTCAGTCTGCTGTCCTATACCTGATCATGACCGCGAGGGAGAGGCGGTCATCTTCACTTCATACCTCCCGCTCGCAGGCCGTTCAGTATGCTCTGGCTCTGGCTCTCCAGCCTACTGCTGGTTCACGCCCTGCCAAGATATGACTTTTCCACTCGTCCGGACGTTGTCGCTGCAGCGCGGGGGCTGAGTACGGGATTTGGCAAGCGACTTTCGAAGCGACAGCAAGCATGGACAGGCTATCCATCATACTCCTATGATACGAGTGGATGGCCATACCAATACTCAAGTTCATACTTGTATCCTTCATACTACTATGCATCAAGCTACTATCCTTACGATCCTTACAGCACGTATGGTTATCCTCGGCCTTCAACTCCTCCCCTCCGAGAAGACCTGGGCCCGAACCCTCCATTTGTAACGCCGAAGTCATCGTACAATCCGTGTGCCGACCCCGACAGCGTCAACTGGACAGTAGAGTGTAATGGTGGCGGATCCCAGAAGACCACCAAGATTGACGGAGGCGCACATTCCCTCCAAGAGACAAATACTTTTTTCACTTGGAAGTATGGACCCAAATCGCCCTTCAATCAGCCTTTTGCATCAGTGGGAAATCCGAGTCTCAATGGCCAATTCAGCGGTGACAACAACAACGACAATACCAATTGTGTAAATGGCATTGATCAATTCGGCAATCCATGCACGGACAACAGCAACAACAGCAACAACAACAACGGCGGTGGTGGCGGCGATTGTGTTGATGGCTTGGATTCATTCGGGAACTCCTGTGGCGGCAACAACAATAACAATAATAACAACAACAATAATGGTGGTAATGACGGTGGTGATTGTATAAATGGTTTCGATTCGAATGGCAACGCATGCGGCGGCGGGAACAACAATAATGGTACCACTCCCAGTGGTACGGACTTCCTTTCCAATACCTGTATCAACGGAGTCGACTTGAATGGAAATTCTTGTACTACCGGCGGTGGTGGCACCAACAATAACAACAACAATGGCAACAACCCACTTCTGACAAGTTTTGTTGCAACTCCTGGTCGTCGGCCAAATGGTCGCACTGGTCGCACTGGTCGCACTGGTCGCACTGGTCGCAATGGGCGCAACAACGGCAATGGCGGCCCCATCATCAACGACAATAACGATAACAATGGCGGTCTGGTCAGTCCGAATCTCAACACTGCGACAAACGCGAATGTGGGAGTCAATCCGAATGTCAATCCAAACATTGCCGTCAATTTGCAACGATGAGTGATGAAGGAGTTCATGGTGAGGAACAGCAGATGAGTCGGGACTCAAGAGTTTGGGTTTGGTTGCTCTTGCATTATTTCATTGACTTCCGCAAGCGCGTAGCCGTGTCTTGCGACAAGTGTCTTTCTTTTTGTGTGTACAAGTACGCCTCGAACACTTTCCTCCTGCAATCTACTGCGTCTCAATCTACTACTCTAGACATAGATCCCAAATGTTCAGAACGCTCTGATCGCCCTCAACAATGTGCCGAAGACTACAAGATACTGATGTCGATTCACTTTCAGAACGGGGATACACACTTCCAGCACCCCAAACTGCCATGCATTCGAGATCACGACGCACGATGAATTAGTGATCACGAGCGTCCATCGCACCGTTACAAGGTGTCACCTGCACTTCACGACTCTTTTTGTCCCAGGCCCTGAGATTGGAATAGGGTACATGAGGGCCTGGTTTATACTTCCTTGGCGCACCGGCGGAAAGACGTAAAAGGCATTCGTGATGACTGAACGCAGGGTACCTGCCCCGTCGATGTCAAGGCCAGCCCAGCTCTAGATTGAGCCCCGGTCTAGTTTCGGGCCCGAGTACTGTAGATGAATATGGCTGTGAATATGAATGGCATTGCTATGTCTTCAAGCTACCATTTCATTACGGTCCGGCTGCTATGCAATGATTGAATAATATTGTCGCCCCAGTTTTGACTCGCTCGTGCTAGGTATGAAATACATCATTGGCTCGCATTATGTGCCCTGGTTTGATTCTTGGACTGGAGCTCGATTCGGAGCTAAGGGTCAATGCGTGATGTCAGCCGTGTTCGACCAGGTTTGTGGTCATTCAATACGAAAGACGGCTTTGGTGCGTAATCCGCAAGTCTCGAATCCAGCAACCCCCGTCGAACAGAAAAGCTACTGTCAAGCGTTCGCCAACCTTGCGCTGTCACGAGCCACAACCCTATCTCTGCACGCGGCGGTCCGCGTCGCACTGGGATGGTCAAATTGGTGGGATGGTGCTTGATATGCTCCGTTCACGTCTGCAAATTGGCAGAAAGTACTGTGGTGAGATCTCACAACCACGAGCGATGCGATACTTTGCGAAGGCCATGCATGCAACGTCACGACGATCGTACATACATCTATTTTGATGTCCATGATTTACAAAACCAACACACAGTCAGCTTTTGCGTTGCGCACATTCCCGACCATGTAAACTTTCCCAGCTTTCCAACTGCATGTACATTTCCTTGCCAGCGTTTCCGTCGTTTACCATTCCCAATCCTTCGCCATCTCTAATTGCGCAAGATGGATTTTTTGATCTTGCGGATCATCGAAATGCTTCTGCGCGACAACTTTGCCATCTTCTTCTGGCTTGATGAAGTACGGACCATCGACATCGCAAGTCACGTGTCCGTCCGGTAGAGTGCCATTGTACAGGAACTCCCTCACATGCTTTGCGAGACAGTTTGATGTTACCGCAACGGAACAATGTCCGTAGCCCTTGACTTCCACGAGGGCAGAGTCCTCGAAGGCGTCGAAAGCTGATACCGCGGAGACAAGAGGACAGATCGGATCGTAGGAGGTTGAGAGTATGAGTAGAGGATGGGCAGTCTGCACGCTGGCTTTTTGCGTGAAGTTGTGCGTGCGCGGGATAGTCCATTGCTGGCGGAGGTAGTAGCCAGAGTTCTCGGTAGGAATGAAAATGCTTTCGTTGACACGGGAAAGAATTTGCTTGAGGAGCGTCTCGCGGTCTTGGGGCCAGCCGGATGCGGGACCAGAGAGGCCGTCATTGGAGGTCACGAACTGGTTGGCTTCGCCTTCAATTCCGAAACCTCCGTTCTTGCCGTATGCCACCCAAGCCGCGGTTGCGTTGCCGGAGAGGAGCTGGGCGAGATTGTCGGCCAGATTATACCAGCTCGCAGGCTTGTAGAGGGAAGGGAAGATTCCGTCGAAGAGGACGTTTTCGTAGGTCAGCAAGCCGTATTCAGAAGCGTTCAGGAATACGCTCAGAGGCTGTGCTTTGAGATCGGCGAGGTAGCCGAAGACCTTTTCGTGGAGCTCATCTTTCGTCTTAGCGTGCGATGAAAGCGAGCAGTTCTTGCCAGCTTTGATGCATTCGTCGAAGAAGCCTTCAAGAACGTCTTCGGTATTCGTGAATTGTTCGCCGTCAAAGACGTCGCCGTACCAAACGAAATTATTGGCTACCCCATCGATGATGACGCGTGTAGATCTGTTTGGGAAGAGAGATGCGTAGGTCTGCCCAAGGATGGTCCCGTAGCTTTTGCTTACGTCAGTGGAGAAGCGACATGGTTTGGCGCAGCTTTGTCCTCACCTGAAACCCCAATAGGCCAAATGCTCCTGCCCAACCGCGTCAAGGATAGAGTTCATATCTGCAGCGGTTTGTGGTGTGTTAATATAACCAGAGTGCTCTCCCGTTGTTGCCTCGCATGCTTTGATAAAATTCTGAGTCCAAGCATAGACTTCGGGGCTGTCGTGCACGATCTCCGTATCTCTGACGTCTGAAAGCTGTTGGGCGGCATTCTTGTCGGGATAGCATGATGCAATAGGTCCAGAACCATTGATACCTCGTGGATCAAAAGACAGGAGATGATACCCATCACCAACAATTTCAGAGAGTTGCTTGCCTCGGCGGTAGACGAATTCAGCTCCAGAGCCTATTTGATGAATCAGCAACAGCCCTAGGGTATGCGAGGGCGCAAAAATGCAGTTGCTTTACCTCCAGGGCCGCCGGGATTCAGAAGTAGATTAGGGCTTCCATCTTTGCCCCGCAGGCGGACCAAGGAGATGTTGAAAGTCTTGTCTCCAGAGTTGGTGAGGTTGAACTGATCCATTGGCACGACAATGCTGCTAGTCTCCAGATGGCGTCCTTCGATCTCGCCAGCTTTCTGCCACGAGATCTTTTCGCCTTTGTATTGAGTACCGTGATGGCATTTGTGATGCTTTCCGATGAAATAGGGAAGAGTTGGTGCCCATGGGTTGGTCAAACAGAAGGTGGCAACGAGAACAAGGGCTACGACTTTGCGGCGCCATGAAGGGCGGTATGGTTGCTCATCTTGCAGCGCAGATGGCTCATTCTCGTCCACAGGCAGTTTACTGTAACTCATGATTGATAATGAATGCGTGTGGTTGATGTTGCCTGGAGCAAGGAGCGAAGAGTGTCGTTGTTGTGGAACCCCACCCGACAAGCCGAGAGCGAGTGGTCTGTGCGTACATGCATCCTTCACACACAAACACGCGGTACATTTGCTCCGACATCGACATATTCGACTCAGGAAATAGAAGACAAGACATGCCTCGGATGCTCTTCTATCTCGCTGGTATTGAGACACCAGCTGCGACTGTACGATCTGTGGAGAGATAGATTATCGCACTGCGTCAATCTTGCCGGCCGGCACCCATGCCAAACGCATCTCTTGTGCATTGGTCGAGAATAGTAGACTTCAAGGGCCTGCGAAGTTTAGTTCTGCCCTTCGACTTCAGGTTCATGATCAAGACGAACCGCTCAGCGTCATGGAACTGATATGCATAGGACATTCTGCACGATCTTGCCCGAATACGGCAATGATTCAAGATATCTGGTGCTTTTGAGACATAGCTGCCGCCTAAGACACCATCAAGCCGCCGTTCTTGCGCCACGCGACAACACATGGGCAGTCGGATCCAGAAGTCGCTCGCAAAGTACGTCGTGACAGCGTAGATGTCTCATCCTTCAGCTGCCTTCAGAGAGTGGCTGCAGCCCAGGCTATGCAGGTACCAGTCTCTGGTGCAGGTACAGCTCTGGTCAGAACCTCTCCATCGGGCATTTTTCGCTTGATGCCTCGAAACTATGATTCTGATTGCTCAAGTTCATCACATTATGTGGTGTTGTGGCTCCAATGCCTTGGATTCTAGCGAGAAGGATTCTGTTGTGACGCTGAAACACAATGATTCGAGAGCAACTCTGAAGGCCTAGACGTACTGCTTTCGCCACCGAGCGCGATGGGATTGGAGAGTATCGCAACGATGGACGTCTATAAAGCAGGCGAGTTTGCCGGCCATGATAGTCATTCATTCTTGCACAGAAGACAGTTCCCATTGGAAGCTATTCGGCCAAGGAGCAACAGATCCTTGAACCTCTCTATTCTTCACCAGACATCAGAATGAAGACTTGCGCTCTGATCCTCATTGCAGCAGCTTCTGCTCTCGCTGCTCCAGTAAGATCGATATGGCCAGGTTGGCCTCAATTGCAGACTAACAGCCTCCAGATCGATTCTCCACTCCTCGCATATGGAGCAAAGTACGGTGCCGACAAGACCGGCGTCGGGCTTGGAGCGGCACTTGCAGGCGCTGCCTCTGGCCTAGGGGTGGGAGGAGGAGCTGGCAATGGAGGCATTGGTGGCGGAGGTGGTGCACGCATTGCGGATCTGGTTGGCGTAGAGGTCGCTGGAAGCTCTACAGCTGGAACTCCTGGTGGGGGTGTTGGGTTGGGACTAGCTGTAGCGGCGCCATACACTGGACTTGGGGCGGGTTTTGGAGCGGGCGGCAATGGGATCGGAGGTGGCATCGGTCAGGGAATTGGAAATTAAAGAGAGAGGATGAGAACGTGGCATTCTTGCTTTTTCGGAGGAACGACTGGTTCGAACTCATTCAGAACGTGTACAAATAAAGCCAGCCGTAACAGTACATAACACTGGCGTTCGCGATTAAAATACTCTTCCCTTGACCTGCTTCCTCTCCCTTGCATCGATTCCACGCCACATCAAAATTGCTGGGAAGCCCAAGCAGGTGATGGCAGTAGCGGCGATAAGCATGTATCGCTGAGAGACTCCGTACGAGGATTGGATGGCCGTTCTGGTAGGGTCACCGATTGGGTAGAGCAGCTGAGTTTCGAGGCTGGCGCCGATGAGAGTGGCGTTGGCCACAGTCTCAGGAGGCAGCTTGTTGGCAAGATCCTGATAGAAAGTGCCAGTCCACACTGCGCTAGCAATGGTGCCACCGATACCTCCACCGATGGCGTTGAAGACTGCGAGCATAGCGAGGACGATCGCGATGTACTGGTGAGTGGTCGCGGCCATAGCAATAACTTGCTGCGCAATGACGAGAGTACCACCGCCGAATGCGATGAAGATCTGACACATGACGATCAAGCCAATATTGACATCTGGTTGGCGGAAAGCAATCATCAGAGCCACGCCAAGCAGCGTCATTGGCATGCCGAAGAAGAAACTCTGCCACTTGGTGTCGCCGGTGTAACGAACGATCAATCCAGCAACGAACGACCAAAAGCAAGATCCCATGCTGTAAATGTTTTGCACGTAACCGGTGCGTGCGAGATCAAGGCCTGGCACAGCTTGCAGGAAGGACGAGAAGAAGGCGTTCCAGATGTAGAACTGCACGAAGAGGATAGCAGCGATGAAGCAAGCTCCCAAAATCGTGCGATCTTTCAACAAGTGGAATGGGATAACCTGGACAGGCGCGAACTTCCACTCCCAGATGGCAAATGCGAGGATGGTGAAGAGGCCGATAATGATCATGGAAAGCACCAAAGGGGATGTCCATTGCTCTTCCAGAGTAGCCCCCTGGTAGTAGTAGATGTTGAATGGCAGCAGGAAGATCGCAAAGCCGGCAATGACGAGGAAGAGTCCAACGATGTCGAATTCGACGAAGTAGTGCTTCACCGATCCGAGAATGCTGCGGCCTGTGTTGCGGATTGGCACCAGTCCCATGCGAATCGCCTTGCGCTGGTAGTACATCAAGAGGACGAACAGTGGGAGGTTGATTATTGGGTGCAGGATAGCAAAGACACCGAATGCCCATCGCCAACCTGGACCATCCAGCATAGCTTGTGCGAAGAAACCAGAGGTGAAGGTCGTGATGAGGTATGGAGATGCGATGTACGCAAGGACCAAGCCTCGATTTTTCAGCTGAGAGGTATCGGCGAGGAGAACGCCGAGGATGTAGTTACGGCAATTGCCACTGTCAAAGGTCAGTCAAAATGTCAGGGCCGCGAGCGAGAGTTGAGCCTACCCGGTCTGGCTGAAAACCTCAGCCGCAGCGTACATCTGTACGCTGGTCGTAGCGGCCATCATGATCGAGCCGATCGTCATCAACATCACCGACAAAGCAAGACCTTCTGGTCGGCCCCAAATGTCGATGACCTTAGCCATAGGCAACCGAGCAAGACCGGCGACCAGCGATGCGACAACTCCAGTGAGGGCAGTGAGACCGTGAAGCTGGAATTCACTGGTCACATATGGAGTCAATGCCCAACCCATCGGTCCCTCAAGCGCATCGATGAAGTAGATGACCCATACACTGTTCGACAAGGTCAGGGTGTATTCGATTGTACTGAGGTGTCTGCGTGGACTTACAAAGCGTAGGTCACGTAGAGCGCCCACTTTGGCCAGATCTGAGCAAGCGCCTCCATCTTCTGGATGCCGCGCTGCATATCCTTGTGGACGAACTCATCATCATGGTCGCTGTCTTCGGAGGGGACCGATGCGATGTGCTTCGACTGGTCGCCAGGTACGACAACCTGGTCAAAGGTTGGCTTCTCGCCGGAGACGGAGGTGGAGCGTTCGACCTCTGGCACGCCCACGTCGGGGTTCGGCCGAAGCCTGCTTAGGAAACCCATACTTGTCTCGTGCAACAAGTATGCGCTGATGAGTGTAGTTGAAGATGAGATTGATAAGATAAGATCGGAGATGAGAAGAGCGGTACAGCAGGGTAGCTCTTATTTATCTCCAGATGCGCAGAGCTGCAGGGCCTTCTGGCACCACTGGTCTGCTCGCAATTCCCGGCTGGGCGAGCTTTGGACAAGCAAAACACGCGACATAGAGTTTCTTAAAGCCCACGCGACAGATCATAGTGGCAACCTACGCGCTGCAAATGGCAAAGACCGACAATCGAGAGCTCCAGAGGCATATACCTCACGCTCTCGCCGACTGGGCGACAACCCACGCAGAGTTCTCTGCTTTTGACCATCTCAGCTTCGCCTTCGAATTCGCATGGTACTGATGTGGCGGACTTCGCAGCAATATGCTTGGATGTGATCCAGACGATCTTCTCCATGTCTGCCCCCGGACCCGGCTGACAGTCACATTCGCCAATTCAGTGGCGCAACCTCCATTTTCTCAACCCTTGGATGCCACGAGGTCAAGCGGCACAGTTCGCAGCGTGGCAAAGACGGCAAGGCCAATGGAGGATCTCGCTTGTGATTAGATCTGATGAGATTGGAGAGCTTGTTTCCACCCCACGCCGTGAGACTTCGCTCCTTTCGCTAGTCCAAGACTTTGCCAAGGACGCCAGGCAAGCCAGACCATTCGATAGCTCCTTCCGTGGGCGACATCCAGCTGCAGACTTTTCGTGATGAGCGACAGCTCCATGCCATGTGTTTGTCCTCGGCTCGGATGTGTTCCAGCATGGGGGATCGCGTATTTTAGCCGTGGCGTTTTGTACTCGCCGATTATGGCCACAAGCTCTGTTCGTCTGCTGTCCATATGTGATGTAGACATGCTGGTGTGCGGCGTAGGAGCTGAGCTTCGGGACCGATGCGAGACTTGCGATGAAATGACTCCCGATTCTTCGAACGCGCAGATCTGACGTTCAGTTGTTACGCCGATTCCGATCTCACAATCGCAGTCTCTGTAATCCTGTCGTAGATGTCGATCGCGAGTGAGCTTGAGCTTGACGGCATGTTGCAGTGAAACGCAGCGAAGTCGGCGATGGATTCAAGTGGCGTATTTTCTGTCCACGACTTGGCTAAGGGAAATGCTCATAGGTAGGTAATAATGTCGCTGCAAAGCTGCAGGGCTGCAGGAGGACGGGCTGGCGCGCTTGGAGCTCTCTCCACGGCTGACGGCTGTCACCGTGCTGCCTCGCGAAGTGCTCGAAGTGTCTGGTCACCTGAGCTGGGAGCTCAAAACGCACGCGATGCAACGCAGTAAAGTCTAGCATGGGTCTCTGCTAGAGAAAACTCGCTAGATCGCTGAGAAGCTGGGATGAAATGGTTTCACTGAAGACCTCGCCTCAGGTGACAAGCGGCTAGGGTTCAAATTCAGGAGCCAGGATAAGTTCGCGCAGTGTAGAAAGCTCTTAGGGTGCGACCACTGGGCACTATTTACTGTCAGTCGTCATGAAGCATGAGCTTATACGCACAGATTGCAAGAAGAGTGGTGATAGCTGTTATACACAGAGCCCCAAGCGCCGCGCTATGCCCATCTGATGTACAAAATCTATCGTATGCTGCCGCTGCCTCGCCTTTGGCGGATCGTGCGAAATTCGGAGGGAAATAGCGCTCTGCCGTAGTCGCCCTTGCCGAATGTTCGCATGCAAATCGTACACCTCTTGGAATCGTCCGCTCGCCTGAAAATACTGTATGTATGCATTACTCCTCAAATACTGTCTTGCGCACCAGCTGCGGCATTGTCAGTTGGTATTTCGAAGCCCGTGAAGTGTGTTCACTTACCGCCCAGGATCCGGCTAATGAGCCGACAATCGCTGAGGATATCATCATTGGCCGCACACCCCTGGTAGCCTTGAAAACAGCCCCACTGATGCTGCCGGCCGCTATGCTGTTGAACGCATCATGTTTCCCGCGATAGTAGCCAATTGTGCTGTTGACGCCGTTGTACATCATTGCCACCACACCCGCTGAGTTACCCAGGAACGGTCCCCTTCTTGTTATGGAGTTCAGCGCAGAGTTGAGTCTCAGCTTGGGTGGGGCAGTAGAAGGCAGCTTGCTCAGTCCTTCTCGCAACCCCCATGCGCCTCCAATTGTCAAGCCCGTCAGATATGTCACGCCTGTTCCATAACAGAGATCATCTGACCATCCTCGCGATGGCAGTAATGACTGACTGCCGGGTATGTCTGAAAGGAGGTCGTCTTCTAGTGAAAGGTAATCGAGCGTGTCTTGGTTGAGACCGGCGAGGGGATGAAGCGCTGCAGGATCGAACGACGAGGGCGTGTTGATGAAGCTGCCAACATCTTCTGCCGTGGGTGTCGTAAAGGTCGGCTGTGCTATTTGGTTGCCGGCTTGGTCGTGGATACCGTCCGATGAGCTGGCGCTCGCCGTCTGTTTGGGCTTGCCCGTGAAAGCGTCCCAGATACCCATGGTGGGCTGCGTGCCGATGACACCGAGATGGAAGGAGAGGGCGGAGGGCGGAGGTCGTGACGGCGGAAGTGCTGGCGGCGGCGATAGGGAGAGTGATGATGATGCGCCTGGAAAAAGTTCGAAGCGTGTTAGGAACGATTGCGGAAGCAAAGCCGAGCGGGCCGACATGTCCCGATGGCGATTGTTTCCCAAATTTCAGCGTTCGCTATTGCAACAAGTCATCCTCCGCCAGCGACGCCATGTGCGCCGTCGAACAGAGCAGAGATGCTCAACTACTGGATGAAACCCGCTTGAAAAGCATTTCGAGGTCCATCCGCGATTTTGTGCCAAGATCGGCAGCGGGCGACGATCAGTCCCAGGCGACGCAGTAAGAAGGCCAATTTCGACTGGGCATTTCACGCCGCAGTATATCAGCCATGGTACGATGGCTGATGGGTAAGTAGACAACTTCTGGACACTCTGAATGATGTCCTATTCACAAGCGGCTATCCCATCCTGGGAATTGCTCATCGCGTGGCAGCCTGGAACACGCTCTGCTCACTGATCGACCAGTCACTGCAATCCGATGTTGACCTCGTCAAGACCATCGTGTGGGACCAGGACGTTTGGAAACGTGCATTTGAGCTGTACCTGAATCACGCTCACAATGCTCGCCCCAAATCTTCAAGGCAGCTGCTCGTCACTCTCACCACTGCATTGCAAAAGCTGGCTGGGTTTGGCAGAACACAGAGCATCGACTTTGCCTCGAACACGCTAGCGGCGAGTATCATTGACTACGAAGATGCTCCCAGAGCCAAAGCGGCCATACAGCTTCTGACCAACCTTCTTGCGAAGCGGATATTGCAGGTCGGGGAGCTGCCTTCAGCTTTCACGTTGCAAAGACCAGGAATTCGGATCGTCGACGACCGTTTGAATGCCTCGGATCTGCTCGAGGTCTTATTTCGCTGGTTAGGGAATGGCGATTTTGGATCCACCATCGCCTCTGGCATTGCCGCAGTGTTGGACAAGCTTGACGAGCAGATTGCAACTGACGCTCATCCTGGCAGTTCTGTGACAGATGCACGAATATGGCGGACGCCGCTTGAAAGCGTCTACGTTCAAGGCAACGTAAATGTTGACGACCTGCGAGCTCATATTCTTCCAATGCTCTTCAAACGCAAGGACACAGAATTCGCATCTTTCTTGCAGTACCATGGCATTGAGGCGGGGAGAGGCACCTCTGCTGCACCATCTGGATCAGATCCGTACGCTGGGTTGCTTTATGCAGCATTGCAGACCGGCAAGTCGCTCGGTCTGCTTGTAGAGCATGATGGCAAGACAGTAATCGCTGGGGAAGGTACAATTGGCATTCCCATGAGCTTTATTAGCAGGCTCTTGTTCGAGAGCGATCGCTCGGCTCGACTTACCGGACTCTCAATGTTACTCACGTCGCCGTCTGCTTCCAAGCCGCTCACTGCAAGCGCACTGAATCTGGTCAAGAGGGCGTTGGCTACGTTCTTCGCCGATGTTGATGCAGACTTTCGTAGCGAAGTCTTTGGCGCAGTTCAGAGGCTTGTAGACCGGCTTCGAGCTGTAACGGCTGCGCTCGACCGCGCCACAAGTCATGGAAAAGGTACTACAAGTTCCACGGAGACACCCCAAGAAGCTGTGTGCCGTCATCATGATCTTCTGAAGTGGTTCCAACGTTTCCTTGCACAAGAACTGCGGCCGACCGCAAGCTACCAACGGCACATATCGGCCCTTCGTTGTCTGTCGATTCTTTCGCGATCAGGACTGGATCACGAAGTCGCGTCGGAGTTTTGGTCCAAATCAGCGCAAGGTCAGATCAAGTGGCCGTTCAAGCTGTCTTTCGTGGGCCCTGAAATCCGACATCTGCTTCTTGATATCCTTCTAGACCCTTTCGAGGACGTCCGGCATTCTGCGTTCGAGGTACTTAGACTGTATTGCTCGGTGCAGAGTTTGAAGTCCGGACAGAGCGCGCAACTGACAGTTGCAAATCCAATACCCACGTCGACTGAAACAACAGATCAGTACATGCGAACACTCGACCGTGCAGAGAAGATCATGTACCAAACTGGTCGAGCCGATCATGCAGACGGAGTAGCATACCTCTACTCGCTTTGGTATCAGTCTTGTATTGTCGACGACAACCTCGAACATACTTGGCAATATGCCGAAGAAACAATATTATCGGGCGGACTTCTCGCGAAACTTGAACGATTCATCGGTATTGCTCAAGCTGCATTGTCAGAGGCGGTTGCACGTTACCCTTTGCACGGACTCCTGACAAGTCTGCGTTATGTGCTACTCCAGCGTCAAAAATATATTCGTGATCACACACAGGACGCCATTCCCGACCGCATCTTCTGTCACCTGCAGCATATTTGGGAGCTGGTCAAGCCCATCTTATGTGACGATGCCCCGGAAGGCTATCTACCAGAAGAGCTGGAAAATGCTTCCAATGATACCAAGGAGACTTTAAGCTATTGTTGGCGAGCGCTCAAAGAGAGCAGCTTGCTACTTGGTGTCCTGATATCGTCGGAGTTGGCAGCTCCGGATCGAGATGAAAGACTGGCAAAGTGGAGCACATTATGCTTCACTCAATTGGCAGAACTCAGGCATCGGGGAGCATTCTCAACAGTCGCCCAGACCTGGGTAGCATGCTGTAACCGGGCAAATGATAGTACAGTAGCAGATCGCTCTCAGCTGGAGATCTGGTACTCTGATGTTCGCAGGATGCTTCAGTCCAACGTTACGATAAATACGCGCCGTTCTGCTGGACTACCATCGCTGCTCTGTGGCATACTAGGAGCTGACAGATCAGGCAAGTTTCTTGCCCGCGCCGTGGCAGATCTGGAGACTATTGCGCGTCTGGGAGTAGATGCCGCGTCAGCTGAAGAGGGGAGCCTGGCGCAGGTGCACGCGATGAACTGTTTCAAAGATATCCTCAAGAACTCCCGACTTGCCGAGCAGTCTGAGCCTTTCCTTGCCAAGGCGCTCCAACTATCTGCTGATGCTTTGCGTTCGGATGCGTGGGCTATCCGCAACTGTGGGTTGATGCTATTCCGCGCTGTTATCGACCGATTGCTGGGGACGAGTGATGCACACTTTGACGACGATGCAACCATGCAGAAGCGAATCTCAACTGAAGCCTACCCGGACCTACTCGACGTCGTTCTGTCACTTCTCAAAGCGCCAGCCGATGGCACTACAACGCGATTCGAAGGCGTGTTTCCTGCACTACAGCTCCTACAGCTGACACGCATCCCTGCTGATCGACTCTTGGAAACCTGCGATGCCGTAGAGGCGCTCACAGCAAGCCCGTCATGGCATGTCAGAGACAAAGCAGCTCGCACGCTAGCATCTCTCACGACATTGAGTGATCTGGTCTTACATCTCGACGAAGTTCTCTCGGAAGGTACCCTGCAAGAGAACAGAAGTCATGGCCTGCAGCTGGTTACCAAGTACACAGTCCTCCGCGCAGCGTCCGCAATCGTAAGGCCAGGAGGAGGAGGAGAGGTTGATACTTCGACTGCGTTTTACGACTGCTCTTGTCTTGCAATCTCGATTGGCCGGGTTTACTCTCTTGCGAAAAGTCTCGTCACCAAAGCGGCGAGCTTAGATGTTGTCCGTGCATGCTCCGACCTGCTGGTCAGTATCAACGCCACAACACGGCAAGAGCACGACCATTCTTCTTTGATCATGGCGCTCAATGCTGCTGATGCTACCGACAAGAGCGCGATCGAGACATTGCGGCACATCCTAACTGGTGCGTTGGACGGTCCTGCCTTGGCCGTTCTGCGCCAAGCCTGGTCACGTCTCGTCGCCCACTATCTGATGGCGGACACGAAGACCAACAGCGAGCCGCTGGCACACTGCTACACGATGATCGTAGAGTTATTGCAGCGCGATCAAGGTGCCGTGCTACATTTCCTGCAGGCACTGCATCCTGCCAAAGTGTGCAACAATACTCCGATGTCGGCCTTCGTCACTAAGGTGTGTGCCTATATCATGAGCAGTGACTCGAATATGGACCTGCGATGTGCCGCTCTGAAGACAGTGATCGATCTCTCTGAATGCGCTGGGAGCCCAGTCAGGTTGGGGATTTCTCGAAATTCTTTCCTGTTGGACAGTAATCCGAACCAGCATTACGCCGACCAAATGTTGCGAATTGACACCTTGCAGATGGACGGTCTTGCGGCACGACAGAAAGAGCTCGACGAGGACCTCGTGCAAGACATCTCGGGTTGGGCAGATGCATGCGTAGCTGCCATCAACGGCAATGGCATCTACACTCGGGAGGCTGCCGCAGAGGCACTTGGACAAGTAACAAAACTCTGGCGATATATCAACACCGAGCCCAAACTCGCTGGACAATTCCTTCGATTGTGCCTCGCCATCTATGACCTGCTCAATGACGATGAAGAGGACATTCGCCTGTTAGCCAGCGAGATCTTCACACGGATACTGGCTGCTGGACCCACGCGCGCTCCTGCCTCCGAGCCCATAGTGGCCAGCCAAAGACTCCTGACGTTCTGCATTGGAACATGGTCGGATAGTCCAGACCTCGTTGCTCATGCATTCCGGCGGGCTTTCGATTTGACGGGAAAGGACAACGCAGCAAGGCCAGTCGCCCAGCAGCTCGAAGCTTCAACCCAAAACAATACCGCTCTCTTCGCAGAAGAAAAGCAAAACCTTTACATCGACGAAGCGAAAGAGGTTCGCGTCTGGTCTCAAGTACTTCAGAAGCTCTCCCTACAAGCAATCGACAAATCTCTCATCGCCAAACTCGCCACATGGGTCGATGAAGGACTCAATTCCCTCACTACTCTCTCAGAGAACAATTTGGATGGCGCCCTGGGTTGGACAACACAACCTGAAATCTACGTCGTCGGCTTACAACTTGTGTATGCTGTGGAATTACTCTTCAATTTCTCCGCAAGAGGCGCCAAGATCCCATTGCAGCCTTCGGAGCTCAGGAAGAAATTGTATACGCTCATCACCGCGCTTGAGAAGGCTGAGGGCAATTGTCTGTGGCGATGGGAAGCGGAGCGCACTTTGAGCGAATCGCTTTCGTTGAAGATTTCTAGTGTCAGCGGGTTCATTGGGAAAGGACTGGAGGAGCATATTTGAGAGTGAAACGCGAGTAAAAGGTAAGTTGGTCAGGATGCTAGTCATGAGGCCGCGGTTGATGCTAGCGAGCAATAGGACTTTCGTAGATCTCGTATATTCTTGCGAGCGAGAGCGCGAGCGAGAGCGTGCGCGGAGTCCAGCTTTCCAGGCACGTGCTACTCGATTTGCACAATAGTCAGATTAGCCAAAGCCAAGCTTGAGTAGCTGTCCTGCTCATATGCAGCAGTGAGGCTCACCTTTTCAGCTTTGACCCAACCGCTCCGCATTCTCAATGTCGCAGTTGGACAGTCGCTGTTGACCATTCATCGCACGGAGGCATCGGCGGAAAGCGCGAGAGAAGCGTTGAAATGCGGTGAGCGGTAGAGTGCACCCGGGCAATCTCTGTCTGTTCATCATTCTCATTTTCCCTCAGCCCGCTCAATCAATTTCTCTTCCATTCCCAGGATTTCGTACTTCGTCCTGTCACCCTTCTTTTGGCCCCAGATAATGTCGCCCTGGAGATAGACAATCACACCGCCTTTTCCAGTAGCACTTGCGGTAATTCTGAATAATGCTGCTCCGCTTTCAGGGTGTGCTTCGCGAAGTGGAACCATCATGAGATCCTCTTCAGCACACCAAGTTTCCACCACATCTCTGAAATCCGGCACGTTCTTATCCGGCAGCTGTGGTGCCGCAGCAGCTTGTACTTCGAGTTTCTTACCGACCTCTTTGGCAATCGGGCGGACTGGTCCAGCGGCGGGAGCAGCCAGCTCGGAGACTGAAACGCCTTCGTCCATGAGGTCGAGAGCCTTATTAACCATTTCATCTCCTTTCTGCCATTCTTTGGCGACATCAGGATGCTTCATTATTTTCTCTGGAATCTGCTGCTTCCACCATGTCAGCCATTCGCCTACTTCCCCAATTATAGCCCCTTCAGAAGTCAGCCACATATGTAGAGTGGATAGCCATTTCGGGAAGAATTCGGCAACCAGAAGTCGCGCGAAGACTTCTGTTTTGAAATGCGGTTGCCATCGTAGGATGTTCTCGAGGGGCGTCAGATCTTGGTCCGATGGGTCCACTTCAAATTCAAGGGATAAATGCCGAGCAAGCTTTGGAAGCAAATGTCGGACCAGAATATGATCGAGCTCAGAATGGAGAATATTGCGGAAGTCAGTGAGGCCAGGAAGTACAGTCGCGATGTCCCAATTATCCAGAACCCTCCGTAATCGGTCTTTGACGCTGGATAGTAGGCTGCCAGCGGATTTAGTGTCGAGTTGGTAGGGCGGAAGGTAGGGCAACCACGGAAAGAGCCATGTGTGTGGTGCAGCGTATTTCAGCGTAATCCTCTTGTGATGGTGAGTGCGGACTTTTGGATCCCACGTTTTGAGTGCAGATGCGAGCTTCGGAATGATGAGCTGATCCATCAAGTGAGCATATATGAATGGCGGCAAGAGCGGTCTCCAGAATTCTACAAGCCTGACCAATGGCGCGTGATCGAGGACGTCCCAATTTGTGATCGTGGTGCGTATTTTGGGCAGCCAAATAGTATAGATCATAGTTTCGTATGATGAAGTGGCCTTTTGTCGTTTAGACCTCCCGTAGTCTTCGTCGAGCTCGTTGACATGCCGGGCAGTCACAACTTCGTCCTTTGTGCCCAGACCGAGGAGAGACTGTAGCTGAAGCAGATCAGATACCAGAAGCTCGGGCTCTTCAATAGGATCCCATCCAGCTAGACGTTTCTTGAATAGTGGGTACAAGGCGCCGATGGCAGCATCTCCGAGCTCGTATCGCTGAACATCATGTTTGTGGGTCTCCTGTAGGTCTTTCAGCTTCGCGACTAGCGAGGCCCATTCAGACTCCGTTTCGCTACCAGTTACGCTGGAGATCATGGCTAGGCGCAGGTTCTCCACAGCCTCAACAACAGCCTGCATCCGTTCGACCTCGTCCTTCTGCTGATCTGCTTCGATTTGAATCTGACCTGCGCGCTCTTCAGCATAGACCTTCTGCTCCTGAATGCCGTGCCAGGCTTCAATAAAAGCTTCCAGCTCTAATCGCTCGCGTTTGGCGATCTTCTCGGCATCCGTGTCGGCCGTTTGGAACCCTGCTGGGGTCATGAGACCAGCAGCGCTCGTTAGAGTCTTCGTCTGGCTCCCAGTGGCATCGATAATTGAGCTCAGCATTTGCGGTGGCACATCTAACCCAGGCGCTGCAGCTTGGATATCTGCTGCCGTCCTGTATTTCGTTTTCTGTTTCCGCGCGCCGCCTGCACCACCACCCGGAGTACTTGTCCCGCTGCTAACGCCTTGTGACTTCTTCTTCCGCGCTCTTCGCGCTTTGCGCTCCTCCTCGCTGCTGTCCTCATACTGCTCGCCGCGCTTCTCTGCCGCTCGCTTTTGTTCCTGCTTGTACTGCTCCGTCCTTTCGCTCACAGCACCCACACCAGCACCTTGCGGTCGCAATTTGACTTCGATCGGATTCACGATACCCTCTCCTTCTTTTCCCAGGCCAGAGCCTTCTTTGTAGCCCATCTTGGCCATCATTTTCTGCGCAAATGACAAGCCGCCGCTGGCCTTCGGCGCCTTGCGAGGCCCAGCGTCGCCACCGCCATCGTGCTTGCGCTTCTCCATGTTGCGGGAGCCTGGCCTGTCCGGAGCGAGGTCGCGATCAAAGTGGTTTTGAGGTGGTGGAATCTGTGCAGTATGGTAATTCTGACGCGAGTCATGCTCGTCGTTGTGATGCCTGAGGCAGAAATACACATAAAATGTTCTGCTTCTTCCTCTTCTGCTCCTGCACCAGCATCAATCACCATACTTGCACGCGTCAACCTCAGCCTCGCACAGCAAGATGGTGGTAATAGTGCATCAAAGCGGGTGCTCTCCATTATAGGAGGCTTGGTGATCATTTCATCGCGCTCGGCCAGCCAGCCATCTGAGTCCGACATATTTTCTTTAAGAATAATGAATGGTGCAGTTGCTGGTTCTGACATCTGCGAACCACGGCGCCGTCACGAAGCTACCGGTCATGTTGCGAGAAGAAATGCCCGGGACGTATAAATTTCTCACAGCTCACTTGCACTAGATCACAGACGTCGCCAGCTCTCGGGCGAGCACACCGACCATCTGTGCTCGGCCACAAAAGAGTACAATCATGTCTCGACCTGGGCGTTCTCGACCCCGCTCGCACTTCCATAAATTGTCTCTCGAGGTACGCTTGGCAATATACGAGCTTTTGTGTGCTGACCCTCGGCCTTGCCCGTCCGACTTGCTCGAGATTGGCCCGTTCCTCAACCTCTTCGAAGCATACCCGGACTTGTGGCACGACTTGAGCGCCTTAAGGAGCGCTTTACACAAGAAGATCGATATTAGTGCATTTCACTACCCACACGAGTCGACCTGCAAGCGGAATCTTCCTCATCCTCCACCACGGCCAATTTTCGAAGCGACAGAGAACAAGATTTTTATCAGGCAGGCATTTTGGCAACCGCAACAGTGTTGCAATAGCACCCATCGCACACTATCCTACCTACGCCGATCGTTCGACATTCAAGACTTCGAGGTACTTGTCTGCTATGGATGCATGGATGCACAGCTCAGACACCTGTTGGATCAACTAAAAGCAGATTTCCGAGGTGAAGGTCGCAGACTAGTTTTAGTCCCACGGTCTCCCGCGGCAGCGAGGTCATGCGGGTGCCCAAATGCGCCCAGTTTCCAGCTGGCTCCTTCATGGAGAGGCTGTGTGCCACTCAATTTACGAAGTACCCCCCCTGAGCCAGCCCGTGAACACTTTCTCCGCTTGCAAAGGGGCTGACGACTTCACCGAAATTTGGCTCCAGCAGTGCACATTCGACAGATGATGAAGCATTCAAGAGCGCTCAGCGAGACAAGATGCGTTCTAGTATGGAGATTCCCCTCGTGTGCACCGAAGACTTGGATGCAGCTGACTTGCTCAAATTTGAGCACGTCTTCACGATTGTCACCACTTCAGTGGGATCGCACAGTGGCAATCGTGAATGAGATGTATATTAACACAGACATAACATAACACAACTGTCCTTAAACTCTCTTTCCAAAATCATTTCATGTTCCAGCTAAGCGAAGCTTTCCATCGTAACTCGTCCTAGGAGTCCACGAGGCCACACATCAAGGACATAGAACAAGCGACCTAGCAGACATGTCCGAACTCACACAATTTGATGACCCATCAAAGCCTGTCAAAGACCGCGGGCCCGCCTTCTTGGCAATCTCCATCACCCTCTTTCTAGTTGCCACAGCCTTCTACGTCGCCCGGGTTGCATGGTGCGCTCAGAACCGCCTCGAGCAACGACACGTGTGGAGGGAAGACCTCATGTTGTCGATCGCATGGACAGCAATTCTCATCCAAACCATTCTCGGCGGTATGGCAATCCATCACGGATTTGGGAAACATAAGACAGACATCCAATCGTCTTCTGTATCCGTTGCGCTGGAGTACATCTACCTCTACTGGATATGCTTCATCCTGCTCGGGACTTTTACGAAATTGTCGTTTTGCTGTCTGTACTTGCGGGTATTTGCCGGGCATCGAAAAATCAAGAGCATCGTGAAGATAGTGCTATTATTCACAGTCTTGTGTGGGATAGCTTTCACTCTGGGAACTGTCTGGCAATGCGTGCCTATTCAGGCAACTTGGAAGAACTGGACTGTGCAGCAAGAACCCGTCACCGGCGGCACCAGGCCCGAATGCATCGACAAGACTGCTTTCTTCTACAGTCATGCGTCATTCAATACTGGGCTGGACCTTCTCGTGAGTATCTCAGCAGATATCGGGAGTTTGCGGAAAGTTGCTGACTGACATAGATGTACGCGCTCCCACTCTTTGCAGTCCATGCTCTACCCAAAGCACGTCCGAATAGATTCGGACTGTTCACTATCTTTGGGCTTGGGGCATTTGTCATCGCCGCATCTATTGCTCGCATGGCATTTCTCAAAGACAGCACATGGAACACGAATGATCCGACGTGGGATGGCATGCCGGCTTTGACATGGACGGCCATCGAATCGAGTTTTGCTATGATCATTTGTTGTCTACCAGTCCTCGGACCACTATTGAGCGGAAAATTGCGCAAAGCCATGCCTGGCCTCATTCCAGCATCATCGAGAGGCAGGCGTCCAAGTGCACATGACTGGTATGACTTCTCAGGAGTCAATCACGGGTCCTATCCTGGTCTTGGACGTTTCACCAATATTCACGCCTCGCCAAATGCTTCGCCTCTGAACTCATCTTACGACCTGAGTGCACCGCCCAAGCCGAATAGTAAGATCGTGAGCAGAATCAAAGGTTCATTGACCAGCTGTAGCCGTTCTTCGGCCAGCAGCGACGATATTCGGTCTCCGGCGAGAGTGTATTATCCTCCAAAGATTGAGCTCGGTGAGATGTACAGACCACAATCGTCGATCACGCATATTACGGATCTTCGGCAGAACAATGCTTCTCCCGTGTGGAAGCATACAGCTCGTATGGACAAGAGCCAGCAAGAGACCACTTCGCGCAGATTAGGGACCGGCGCCGCCGCGAGAGACGCAAGACCGCGCCCGCCTGAGGGAGGTACTGGAGACTTAGCGGAGTTCCTGCGAGCTGGGCCTCCGGTGATCACTGCTGGGTGGGAGGCGGATGTGGCTTATGTCGGCAAAGGCAAAGCTCCGGAGAGACCGCGATGGAGTGAAGACAATACCATCGATCTGGCGGACTTCCTTCGCGAGGGGCCGCAGGTAGCGGCTGAGGACAGGAGAAAAGATACCCCGGACTCACTGGGTGGAGGTAGGAAGCGTGTCAGAGACGACGACCTTTGAGCGGCTGGTGTTTTGTTCGGTAGTGCTGCGTAGTCCAGATTTCTTCCCGGCAGACTTGCTATTAGAGTTGCCTCGCAAGTGCTTGTGCGCTGTTGGGTGTCTAGCTCGTTAAACCATATCCTTCATGACTGCTCCTTGACACTTAGTAAACTTTGGTGTTATGACTGATTGCTCGAGCTGCGCTTCGATTCAATGACTTGACTTAGTCTTGCCGGCTTGAGCAGCCTCGTTCACGGCTTTAGATATCGTACCTCGCACGGCTCCCTCCTCGAGAACCTGCAAACCTAGTGCGGTACCACTTCCAGGCACTGAGAGCTTGTCTTGCAGTAGAGCAGGATGCTCGCCATTCTCCAGCAGACCTGCAGTGCCTTTGAGAACCTGAGCGACCATCGTGTAAGCCTCGTCGCGAGGCACACCTGAGCGTCTCGCCCCTGCGGCTAGAGACTCCGTGACCAAAGCATAGACAGCCGGCCCTGAGCAAGAGAGCGCCATGCCGGCATCCATCTTTTCCTCTGGCAAATACAAGACCTTTCCGACACTCCCGAATATCCAATCCACCAGCTCCTTATTGCCGTCTCCTGGTGCATTCTCTAGCCTTGCAATTATAGTCATACTCTCACCAACGGCAGCTGCAAGATTGGGCGCAGCACGGAAAATGGTCGCGTCTGTGAAGCTCAGATCCTTGGTGCTGAACATGATGTCCCAAATTTTCCTTTGCGAAATACCAGCTACGATACTGATCAGCAGCTTACCGTCCAAGGCTCCAGCCATGCCATCTGCGCAGAGAATTTCTCTGGTCGTGTCATGAGGGCAGGCGAGAAGAATGACATCGGCCTCTTTCACTGCAGTGACATTATCGTTCTCAAAGACTTGCAGGTTGGCGTCGAATTTGTCCAATGCGGCATGGAGTTGTGCAGCAGAGGCAGAGCTTCGTACGCAAGCGTTGAATTTCGTAGGTATACGAGGAGGCAGGTTTTGAGGCTGAGCTGAACCATTATCGCTCATCTCGGATTGAATTTTCATGGCGTTGAGAAGTCCGTTCAAGAGTGCTGT